>PVJN01036624.1:7601-21490 GCA_004026805.1 Lasiurus borealis | reverse complement strand
CTGGCAGGAGGGTGTACTTGGGGGAAACCAGGCTGGCAGGGGGAAGCAATTAGGCTGGCAGGGGGGCAGTGAGGGGCAACTATGCCAATGAGAAAGGGGAGTTGGGGGTGAACAGGCCAGCAGGGAGGGCAGTTAGGGGTAACTAGGCTGGCAAAGGAGGGCTATTAGGGGCTACCAGGTCAGCAGAAGGCAGTAAAGGGCAATCAGCCAGGCAGGCAGGTGAGCGATTAGGAGCCAGCAGTCCAGGATTATGAGAGTGATGTCTGATTACTGGTTTAGGCCTGATCCCCACCTAAACCGGCAGTCAGACATCCCCTGAGGAGTTTCGGATTGGAGAAGGTACAGGCTGGGCTGAGGGAACCACCCCACCCCCCATGCATGAATTTCATGCACTGGGCTTCTAGTTCATTATATTAAAGAGTAAGGCAAAGATTACTATTACCCACATTTTATAGATAAAGAAACTGAAGCTCAGAGGTAATATCTGTGAAGCAGTTATTATCAGCTCTAGCATATCTGATGAGCACTCATAAATACAAACTGCCATCACCACCACCATCATCATTATCATCATCATCATCACTTTTGTATTAGGAAGGAGAATCCCAAAAGCTGCCATGCACCCACTCTTCACAGAGTTATGGCAAAAAACATGGTGATGACATGAACTTTGCAAGGCATTTCTGAGGAGCCGCTGTTCCCTAGGAAGATGCCTGTTTTTGTTTTGTTTTGTTTTTTTCTGCTTTTTAGCTCAGGAAGATCTGCTGTTGAAACTCGAGTCCTGGAACAGACCATACCAGAATCCCAGCCTCTTAACACCAACTTGCTGATGGAATTGTCATTGCCTAGTGCAAAACGCCGTCCTGTTAGCATTTACATTTGATCTGTATTCTGGGTATACAACTTCCTTTCCCTCTCATTTATTTTGCTCCATCTTACTCAGGCTTTCAGTGGAGACACATAATATTTGAAAGCTCTCTTAAATCTTATAACAGCATGTAAAACATTTGGGGCCTATTAAACTAACACCATTCTTCCCAACTGTCAATCTATAAGTGATGTAAATGAGGTCAGTGAAGAGCGGTACTCAAATAAGCTTTAGATTTTACATCTGGTTCAAACTCTTCCTTTTAGGTACTGCTGGAAAAATGGAGGGAAGGACTTTCTTAAAGTCATGAGGTCATGGCAGAGCCAGGGCTAGATGGACATCAGGAGTCTATTCGCTCAGTGCTGCAATCTTTCTAATTACATGACTCCACCTGGTATCTGGTTTACGGTCCACAAGGCTCTACTTAGTGACCAAGTTTTCTTCCATTCTGAGTGTGTGTGTGTGTGTGTGTGTGTGTGTGTGTGTGTGTATCTATGTATTAGGTGAACCGGTTAATAATGCAGATTTTTTTCAATAGATGGAGTTACACATATGTTGATATATATGTGACTTGATATGTATGCTATTTTGTTGGTTTAACAATAAGCTTCAAAACTCCTTTTCTGAAGGTGTTAATATCATAGATACTTTTACACTTAAAAACGTCAAATTCCATGCCAAAAAAAAGAGAGCATTTGTGGGAAGTTTTAATTCATTACTTTATTTTGAAGAAAAGTGCTGCTGAAAGTTATTGTATACTTTGGGAAGCTTCTGGCGAACATACTCCATCTCAAGATACTTGTGAACGCTGGTTTAAATGCTTTAAAAGTGATGATTTCAATGTGAAAGACAAGAAACATACAGGTCAATTTGAACCACGCTTTGATCATAAAACAACCAGAATGGGCCAGAAGACACCGCAAAGTAATTTTGTTTCATGATAATGCACCATCACACACATCAAAACCAGTTAAAAGATCTTGCCTGAGAAGTATTAACCCATTTCACCGTATTCACCAGACCTTGCTCCTTCAGATTACCACTTGTTCCAATCGATGGCACATGCACTTTATGAGCAGCACTTCAAAACATATGAAGAAGTGGAAAATTAGGTCTCTGAATGGTTTGCTTCAAAACAAGAAAAGTTCTATAGGGACAGTATCCACAAATTAACTGAAAGATGGAGGAAATGTGTAGCTAGGGATGGACATTACTTTGAATAAAGCACTTCTGATGGTTTCTTGAAATTATTGTGTTTTCTTTAATTACAAAATCTGCATTATTTAACTGGTACATCTAATATATAAAAGCCTAAGCAATCGAATGACTGAACGACTGAACGACCAGTCAACTGATCACTATGATGTACACTGACAACCAGGGGGCAGTCGCTCATTGCAGGAGCTGCTCCCTGGTGGTCAGTGCCCTCTCAACCTCCCGGGGTCAACCAACCTCCCACAGTCCTCCCCCAGGCAGGTCAGCCCTGATAGCTGGCCAGGCTGAGTTACCCCACCCATGCATGAATTCGTGCACCGGGCCTCAGTAATTATAAAGTGAAAATAGATCATCATATCTTTAAAGTACTCTTGAATAAGCAGACATTCCCTGTGACAATCCCGTGGCCCAATGTTCCACAGAGGCACAGTAGACACTGGCAGCAGCCATGATCTTCATCTTCCTGGGTGGCAGAACCTCAACTTTGTCTGAAACACCAATATGCCCAGCTCCATCAAGCTACTCTCTTTTCCAATCTCTCTGCTGTCAGATACAATTTTAGCCAACAAGTAGAAGCCAGCCGAGGGGTTGGGGAAGACTTTTGTTGCCTGGAGCAAAAGGATGGATATTGGTAAATCATCTCCACTCCACTCTTCCCCTTGAACTTGAATCTGATGTCTGGAGCAATAGCAGGCTTATATACAGGACAACAAAATGAAAAGATAGAAAAAACCTTGATCCTTGAAATCACTAACCTCCTTCACCAGCCCTGAACTACTTGCATTATTATTTTCAGGACAAGTAATAATAATTCCACAAGCAATATTTTATAGTGCTTAAAGGCACTGTCTGAGATAGACCTGGGTTTGAGTCCTGGATAACTGCCTGACTTTGAGAAAGTTACCTAACTTCTCTGAGTGTCAGTTTTTTCCAACTCACATGATTGTTTTAAAATAAAATAAAAAATGTAATGCAAATAAAGTGCTTATAATGGTGCAGGCAAGCCCTCAGTCTATTGCAGCCTAGTTAAATCCAGGAATCTGTCTCTGAAACTGTATTATTATTACCCATCTAGAGGCCCGGTGCACAAAATTCATGCACAGGTGGGTAGTGTTCCCCAGCTCAGCCTGCACCCTCTCCAATCTGGGACGTCTTGAGGGATGTCCAACTGCCCATTTAGGACTGATACCACCCTGATCACCCCCTGCCAGCCTGATCAACACTTAACTGCTGCCCGGCAGGCCCGAATGCCCCCAACTGCCCTCCCCTGCAAACCTGGTTCCCCCAAATGCCCTCTCCTACAGTCCTGGTACCCCGCAACTACCCTCCCCTGCTGACCTAGTCTCCTCCAACTGCCCTCTTCTGCCGACCCAGTCACCCCTAACTGCCCTCCCTGCTTGCCTGATTGCCCACAACTGTACTTTCCTGCAGGCCTGGTACCCCCCCACCCCAACTGCCCTCCTCTTCAGGCCTAGTCCTTCCCAATTGCCCTCCCTTGCTGGCCTGGTTTTCCCCAACTGCCCTCCTCTGATGGCTTGGTCACCCCCAACTGTCCTCTTCTGCTGGCCTGGTCACTCGTAACTTCCCACAACTGCCCTCCCCTGTCGGCCATCTTGTGGCAGTCATCTTGTGTCCACATGGGGGCAGCCATCTTTGACCACATGGGATGGCCATCTTGTGTCTTGGAGTGACTGTCAATTTGCATATTACCCTTTTATTAGGTAGGATGTATGACCAGGGATATAACAGGACCTTTCTAACTGGTCAGCCAATCACCTATTTTACACACACAACTTCACATCCACTGGTGTGAAAGGCACAGGTTACCGAAACAAGGCTAATGTTCATCAGATTGTTTCAAAATCCTAAAATGCTCAATCCAGAAAGACCGTCAATGTTTTTTCAGCCAACACTTATTGAACAAATAAATATATGTTCAGCACCATCCTTGTACGTAACTATATCAGTCAATAAGTGATCAAAGAGTCCTGTCCTCACAGTGCTTGTATTCCAGTGGGGCAGGCTTTAAGGTGTAAGTGCTATGACCATCTCGTTTGGTACATGAGGAAACGGAAGCCCAGAGAAGTTCAGGGGCTTGCAGACTTATCTAGTTCACACTGCAGTTAGTGCCAGCTATCAGAACAGAACTGCAGCCTCCTGAGTCCTATTGCAATTGTTTGACTATATCCAAACACTCCTGGGCTGAAATTTTTAAAATATATTTTAGTAATTTTTTACAGAGAGGAAGGGAGAGGGATAGAGAATTAGAAACATTGATGAGAGAGAAATATCGGTCAGCTGTCTCCCGCACACCCCCTACTGGGTATATACCCGCAACCAAGGTACGTGCCCTTGACCAGAATCGAACCTGGGACCCTTGAGTCTGCAGGCCAATGTTCTATCCACTTAGCCAAACCGGTTAGGGCCTGGGCTGAAATTTTTACACATCGTCACAAAGCCTGCCTTGTTACTTACCATGATGCCCGGGAAACAAAATCTGACTCTGTGTTCCCTTCTCAACCACCCTCTCTCGGACTCTCCATGATGCAGAAAGTGTGGTCTTGGTTGCATTTCTTTCAATTTATCAGACTTGGTCCTGTTTTAGGACTTTTACACTCACTATCCCCTCCGGCTGGATGCTCCTACTCCCTGGTTTTATTTGGGAGGCAGTATTTCCCTCATTTTTGTCTTAACTTGAACACCACTTTTTTTTTTTTAACATCTCCTAGAAGACATGATTCCCTAACCCACCATTTTCCTTTTAGCTCATACGACTAGCTGAAATGACCTTCCTCACTGTCCCCCCTCGCTTGCTTGTAGCTGGTCTGCATGAGAACAGAAATCTAGTCTGCCTGGCTCACTGCTGCATTCCAGAGGCCAGAACATTGCCTGAAACCAGATCTGCCACCCAATAAATCTTTGTCAAAGGAACTTGAATGATGCTTTCAGCCCCAGCAGGCGAGGCTCCTGAGGCTACCTTCACGTAATGAATAAGTGTGAGCTGTGCTTGGCAATGTCTGTTGAGCGAAGGAAGGAATCCTGCAGCCATTTCACATTTAGCTTCCTAAAATATAAGATGCAGAAAAGATCTTGGGACAAATCTTTCCTGTGAAATAGGAGGAAAGTTAAACCCACTTGCCCCAAGGTCCAGCGGACTAAACTGAACCAATGTGTACAGAAGGTGAGGGTGGGTGTGAAATCCATCACAGGTGACCTATCTGTGTGAGATTGCAAATGCTGACTGACTATAAGATGCCCTCATTCCCTGCTGCCCCAATCCTCTGAAGCCTTCTCAGATGGATGCCTGAAATCCCCTCCCTCTCTTTTAGCGGGGGCTGATGGCTCTCGGCCCAGATTCAGCCCCAGACGATTTTTGTTTGTTCGGCACAGATTTTATGAAACATTTACACGTGGATGCCGTTCAGTAGGCAGACACTCTCCAGTTCCCCAACGCCCGTTATGTCACACCGGCCTGCTTCAGAAAGTCATGTCATCTCCCTGGTTCCTGAAGACATAGGAGTTTGCCATTTCTGTATCAGGGTTAAAATGTAATTTCTCCAGCTCTTAGCAGTGGATCCCACTTGACCGCGAGTGAGTGAATGACCCAGAGCTAATTTTGTGGCATGGAGGACAATATCTTAAATATATTTATAACAGTAAAAGGTAGCAGATGTGGAAGAAATTTAGAAAGTGTCTGGCTCTACTTCCTTCATTTAAAAATGAAGCTTTAAAGGGATGATATGTATACATGTAACACATAAATAAAAAAATTATATATAAAAATAAATTAAAAAATAAAAATGAAGCTTCGAAAAGGAAGGTGACTTGCTTAAAGTCACAGAGCAAGGAAGTGGCAGATCCAGGATGGGAACTCAAACGTGGTGGTATCACCCCAAACTGGCCTGACCCAGGGCAGGGAGGCTGCGAGGTCTTGGGCTGGTGGAGGAAGCTGCGTGGTGCGTTTTCAGAACAGCATCTTGCTGTTGCCTGGGCTGCGCCCACCCTGTCAGGTTTCCCTCCCGGCTGAACTCTGCAAGGTGGGATGCTGGGTCCTCCCCCATAATGATACATCTGCGCCTGCAGCCTCCTTCACTAATTTGTATCTGTATCTTTTCTGTCACTTTATATAACTAACCACTGTTTAGTCTTTCCGAGTAGGTTGCGTGGGAATCTAAACTGGGAGAGGATGATGTTCCTTTAAGGAAGCCTGGGAAGAAACAAGACAGTCAGGAACAGGGGGACCTCAGGCTGCAGGATTCTCCTCTCTCTTCTTGCTCACTCATGCAAAGATGTGGGTCCTGTAGCTTCTATCCCTTTACCTTTCCCAGAATGCATCTACTTCCCTCCACCTCTAATGCAAACGGGTTGATTTTTACTCTCATACCTGAAGTAAGCCTGCTAGTTATTCCCTCTGCCACAAGAGTGAACCCGTTCTAATTCATTATCTATACTGTAGCCCAACTGTTCTTTCTAAAATGCAAATTGAATGTCACTTCTCTTCTTGAAAACTTTTATTGCCCCTTCATTGACTTCAAAATAAAATCCAAAATCTAAGATGAACTTTAAGGCCTTTGAAAATCTGATCTGCTTTATGCTCTTATCGCCTAACAATTTCTCCTCCTTGCCTCCAAATGACCAATGCCTCAACCGCATTAAATTTTCAATCTACTTAATTCGCCGGAAGATATTTTGCATATGCTAGAAAAACCAATGAGTTGATTGATAAATCCAGGTACAAACTTTTCAGCATGAATTATTATGATACCTTTCCTGATGATGGACTTTCCTTGAATATTTATCATTTTACTTAGTAGCAAAAGCATATTAAATTGTAGTCGGCAACAATATTATACTTTTTAAGTACTAGAAGAATTACATTTAATTGTTTATATTCCAGTCAGAGAATAAAATACATTCCTAATAATAATATATTTGGTCTTACAAGCATCTTGTCAAAAACAAATATAATAATAAAATTCTTTTAAACAGATAAATGCTTATTGTCTTAAACCAATTGAGTGCTTCAAGGAGACCTAGATTCTTTTTTTTATTGTTTAAAATATTACAAATAGTAGTGCACATGTCTCCTTTTTTTCCACATTGACCTTCCCCTAGCCTTCCCTACCCCCCAGCACATGCCCTCACCACCTCCCAGTGTCTTGTGTCCATTGGTTATGCTTATATTCATGCATACAAGTCTTTCAGTTGATCTCTTATCCCCCTCCCCCAAGATACCCCAAATCACACTGTAATTTGACAGTCTGTTCAATGCTGCTCTGCCTCTGTATCTTTTTGTTTATTAGGTTATAATGTTCTTTATTATCCATAAATGAGTGAGATCATGTGGAATTTTTCTTTCACTGCCTGGTGTATTTCACTTAACATAATTTTCTCCAGTTCTATCCATGCTGCTGCAAATGGTAAGAATTCCCTCTTTTTTATAGCAGCATAGTATTCCAT
The DNA here is from genome assembly GCA_004026805.1 of Lasiurus borealis. NCBI lineage: Eukaryota > Metazoa > Chordata > Mammalia > Chiroptera > Vespertilionidae > Lasiurus > Lasiurus borealis. The sequence goes on along the minus strand of PVJN01036624.1, from coordinate 13,947 downwards.
TGTATAGATGTACCATAGTTTTCTATCCCACTCATCTGCTGATGGGCATTTAGACTGTTTCCAAATCTTAGCTATTGTAAATTGTGCTGCTATGAACATAGGGGTGCATATATCCTTTCTGACTGGTGTTTCTGTTTTCTTGAGATATATTCATAGAAGTGGTATTACTGGGTCAAATGACAGTTCCATTTTTACATTTTTGAGGAAACACCATACTGTTTTCCAGAAACCTAGATACTTGATAATACTGTTAGAAATTATAAGAGTGAATGGTTGGGGTTAAAAATTCTGTAATTCTGTGGTGCATGCATGCGTGTGTATGTGTGAAGCTACCTGGTATCGCAGTAGGAGCAATGTAAAAATTGAAATCATAGAATGAAAGGGACCTCAGAGCTAATTCAGCCCCCTAGCTTTTTTTCTTTCTGGTCAGAAACTGGTTTTCAAAGAAAATTTTGCAATCTAACACACAAGAGAGATAGCTGTGAATCTCCTCTGGCTTACTTTAAAGTGTGGGCACCGCAGCCCGAGCACATGTACTCCTTCTCTCCTTCGCCAGGAACATGGGGGATACACGTCGCTGGTCTACCCCAATCTAGTCAGGGCGTAAATGAAAGGATGGAGCCCAAGAAGGTGGTGATGTGCTCAGGGCCACACAGTCAGCTGGAGGCAAAGCTGGCACAGGACCTGACCTCCCAGCTCTTCGTGAAGTTCTATGGCCCTGACTCTTACTTTTGACAATAATTTCAACCCAATCTCAGAAAGCCAATAAAATCTCTCATGTCTTATGTGCCACAAATGGGTTAGTGCTACGAAGTAACGAGTTTTCCCATGAATTCACTCCCCAGAAGCTTTGACATAAGAAATAATTGCTCATTGTAGAAAATTTCCAAAAATAAGAGAAAGCAAACACATAAAAGATGGAAGACTCCAGAAATCTCACCTGGCAGAAATAACTACTACTACTTTTTTTCCCTCTATGCAAACAATTTCTTTTAACCAAATGGCATTAGAGAGGGGGTATTAGTTAGCATTTCTAGTTGCAAGTAGCAAAATCTTCTTTAGTTATTTAGAAGATATTTATGAAAGGACATTAGGAAGTTCCAGAATCTCTAGGAAGGTCAGAGAGTCAGGGTTGGAGTCAATCCAATCAGGAAAACATTCACCAACATTATGGTACAGGGTGAGAGAAAATTCCAGCAACATTACCACGGTGGGGCACAGACGCCACAGCTCACACTCTGCATCATGGGAAAGGCATCAGAGCCAATAACACCTCTCCTGCCCCTCAGAGCCAGACAATGCCTTTCCCATGGCACCTGCATCATCACATTCATCCTTTTAAAACACTTCAATAAGATGAACCTGACTAACGCTGCCCAAGATACAAATTATACCCTAACCACAAGGAGCAAAAAATGCTGCAAACATAGGAAAAGTGTCCAACAGTCCTACAATGCAATGGCATAATACTTGTAGGAGAAGGAGTCTTTATTTTTTTGTGTAGCTTTAATTTGTACTAATATCATTATATTAATTCACTTGATAAGATTGACCATTTCATATGAATCACCTTCAAAACAAATAATATTGATTCCAAATGTATGAATAATTCAATTTGTCCTTTCCTATTCTCTTACTTGAGATGTGAGATGCGAGAATTTCTAGATTTTTCTATAACCCTTTCTCCACCCTCCAGCGTCCTCAAAAATTGTTTTAAAATCGTTTCCAACTTAAATGATATAAATTCTAAAAATGATGCAACCCATTTATAGGAAGAAAATCCATAAAACTGTGGGCTGCATGAGTTAGAGCAGTGACACTTATTTACTGCCGTGACTAATAATCATCGCGGCATCGTGTTTTTATCTCTCTGAGTTGGTTAAAAATATAGAACAGAAGATCGGTTGCCTCAGACACCAATCAGCAGCCCACAGACTTCCGATCAAAGTCTGTGGCTACAAATAAATCACCGCATATGGTATTTGCGCTTCTATTACAACCTGGAGCAGCAGCTGAGGACATAGCAATTAAGCAAATGTTAATAAGCAGTCCAACAATCCAAGAATGTATGGATTAGAGCTATTTGACACTCATGTTAAGCACAACCTGTGCCTTAGAATGAGATTGATGATGGTGGCCAGCTACTGGTCTCAGAATGTGTCTGAGAAATTCTTTATTATTATTGTTTAATTGAAACAGTAATTTACCAGTAACTCAGTAACAAGTAACCTTGACTCATCTTCCTGAGGCAAACACCAATTTCAGTTACTCCTCAACTTCAACCCTTGATTGGCTCTCACTGTGTATTATCTAGTTCTTACTCAGCATTCAAAGCTCTCTACTAATGTGCTTAGAAGCAGAGGAAGAGTTGAGATTACTTAAATATCTATCAAGTTTGAGCCCAGTAAACTCTGAGGGAAGATTCTGAAATTAAGATATGCATATTGCAAACAGTAGAATGAGAAAAATGTAGGTGGGATAAGGACAGTTCAGAGAGAGGAGGAGAAAATGAGGGAGATACAGGTTGAGGTAGAGTGGGAAAGGGGATGAAGAAATGGGACAGGAAGGTGACGCTCAGAAAGCCAGGAGTTAAGATCAGAATAAGTGAAATCAGGGAAGGTGAGTGGTCAGTGAAACCATCAAGCCAAGTAGTTTAGCATTTTAAAAGCTGCCTTGGTACATGGGAGGTATTAAATAAACATTTATTGATAAATTCTGACCAAATCCTCTTGTACTTGAAATAAATCTACTTTCTAATAGTGTGGCAGACTTTTGGGGATTGCCTTCCTAGTAGCCTTCCTTCCTTCTAGTAACAAAATTCATGTCAAATGGTAGAATGGATCACTGATGGGTGATTCAGACACTGCAGTTATAAACACAGACTTTAAAATACTTATAATTAATAAATACGTTTTAAAAAAAGAAATGACAAGATGAAGAGAATTTCAAAGGACAATTTAAAAAATATTTAAGGACTATTTAAATGAAATCTATTTAAATGAAAATTCTAGACTATTAAAATGTCGCTATTGAAATTAAGAATTTAATAGATGGATTTAAATAGCTGGTTGGGTCTGAATAAAGAGGGTATTAAAAAACAGAAAGATGGGTAAGTAGAAAACATAATGACTGAAACTTGGAGATAAAAATAGAATGGAAAATACCCCCAAAATTGCATGGCAGATAGACAGGACATACTGAAAAGGACTAACATAAAAGCAATCATTATCTGAGGAAGGTGAAGGGGAGGAAGAGGCAAGAGCAGTATTTGAAGACATTTCTAAAACTGCTACTATACCTCAAACCCAAGACTCAAGAAATACTATTAACCCAACCAAACAAAAGCAAAGACACATATAGACACAAAATAAATAATAAAAACCTGCTTAAAACTCAAGTACAATTAAGAATTTTAAAAAAGCAGCCAGAAGAGAAAATAAACACATTCTTTAAAGGAGCAACAAGACTTACACCTAACAGTAAGTATGAAAGCCAAAGTACAGTGAAGTAATATTTTGCAGTGCTGAGAGAAAAGAAAATTGTCAGCCTAGACACTGTATAAGTGAAAGAAAAATAAATACACTTTCGGGTAAACAAAAGTAAAAGAATTTATTACCATAAGATTTGTACTAAAGGTAATCTTAAGTAAGAGTTTTCCTTGTAAAGGAAATAACTCAGAGGAAAACATGAAAATCCGCAGGGTGAGGTGCGGGGGGAATGGTAAATATGTGAGTAATTCAAACTTTTTCACTGTGCAAACAATATAAGGTCATGTGGTGTTTAAATTATATAGAGAGGTAATAGGTAATATGCAGAATATATGAGAAAAGAAGATAAATGGAGACAAAATGCTTAAGAACTTAGAGTTGTTTGAGAAGTGATGAAAGTACAAATTTATATTCAACTCTAATAATACAGGGTTGCACATTTTAATCTATAAGGCATCCACTAAAATATATATCTAGTAAACGAATAAAGGAGAAAATACAATAATAAAAAATAAATCATTAGTCCCAAGTAAGGCAGGAAAGCATAGAAAAAAATCATAAAACAGTTGGGACAACTAGAAAATAATTAAGATAACAGACACAAACCTAAATATATTGGAATGTAAATAGTTTAAAGGCATAAATAAAAAGGAAAAAATATAGGTTGCATAGAATAAACGTAATTTAAACATAAGGATACAAGTAAAATATATATATTATGAATACTAAATAAGAAATTGGTACAGTTATTAATACATAATAGCCAGAAAATAACTAGTAAATAAAAATGTAAATTATATATTTATAGAAGCATTAAATTACATAAAATATCTTGAGCTACAGTAATAATGAGTGTGGTTTTGGTTTAAGACTAGACTAACCAACCAAAGTACCAAACAGATCTGGGATGTTGAGTGCCATGGGGAAAAATGGCTTTTTAAAAAAATAAATGGATATATCTCCTTCTTTTTCTTTTTTCCCCCCTTTTTTATTATTTAAAGTATTACAAATAGTAGTGTATATGTCTCCTTTTTTCCCCCTACTCACCAGTACATACCCTCACCTGCCCCACCTTAATGGATATATCTTCTTGACCTTGAAATAACCAAAGATTTCTTAAATACGATATTACAATAAAGTTCTAACCATTAAAAAAAGCCATTGGTAAACTGGATTGCATTTTTAAGAACTTCTGTTCATCAAAAGTCCTCTTTAGGAGAGTGGCAGGAGATATTTATAATACCTGAATTGAAGAAAGAACTTTAATTCAGAATATAGAAAAAGCTCCTAAGAATCAATAAGAAAAAGTGAATGAATTTATAGTGAAATGGGCAAAGACCTGAAAAAAACTTCATTAGAAAAACGTATCAAAATTGCCAAAACCAGCACTGGCAAGGACATGGAGCAATTAGCAATCACATACTTTTGGTGAAAAACTCTTACTATTTTCTTAAGGCTGGACATATCCTGTTACTAAAGCAATCTCACTACTAATTCAATGCATGGTAGAAATGGCTAGACACATGCACACGCACACACTCTCTTTCACACACACTCTCTCTCTCTCTCTCTCTCTCACACACACACACACACACACGCACACGCACACTGTAGAGCGCTAATCATAATAGCCTAGAGCTGGAAACAACTCACAGGCCCAACAGTTAAAATGAATGAATTATGGCATGCTCATAAAACCGAATATATGCTTAACACTCGTGAAGATGAAGTAATTTGACAAGCAAGGAAATAAAGAAATCTCAAATATAAAATGAAGAGTGAAAGAGGCTAGACAGCAAAAATACGGAATATGTGATTCCATTTATATGAAATTCAAAACTAATCTATGATGTCAGTTGTTGGGATCAGGGTTCCCTTTGCTTGGGAGGGAACCTGGGCATTGTGGCATGGGTTTTCTCAAGTTTCAGAAACTTTATCAAAGTCTAACCTTATCTGGGCACATTTCTAGGTGCATTTTATGCGTCGATAAAAAGTTGAAACTTAAAAATAATTAACCACATTTTCTTTCCTCATCAGGCTCTTCCTTGGTCTGTTTTCTCTTATGCAAGTCAGTCCCTACTCCTCCTGATGTTTTCCCATGACTTTGTAATCCAATTTCCATTTGAAAGGTTTCCAAAAACACCCTTATCAAAACTGACATTTTAACAAGATAATAATGCCACTTACATAATATAGAAGGTTACAAATACAGAATACATCATCCCTCATATAGCTGCAACTGTTGTAGAAGCAGGGAATTCATAGGCACAGTTGGTCCAAGACTCACATTCCTTCCGCCACTTTCATGGGCCAGCTGGGAAGGAACATGGACAAGACAGCTGGCTACCAAGTATGTTAAATGAGATGATGGAGGAAACCATATATGTGCAGGGGCGGGGGTGGGGAGGAGGTCCCTCAGCCCAGCCTGCACCCTCTCCAATCCAGGACCCCCTGGAGGATGTCCATCTGCCAGTTAAGGGCAGTCGGACATCATCCCTCTCACAATCCTGGACGGCTGGTTCCTAATCAATCACCTGCCTGCCTGCCTGCTTCCCCTGACACCCTCCTGCCCCCACCAGCCTGATTGCCCCTCAATGCCTCTGTGTTCAAGCCTCATCGCCCCTAACTGCCCCCCTTGCTGGCCTGGTCACCCCTAACTGTCCCCCACTGCCACCCAGGTCACCCTCAACTGCCTCTTTCCTGCCAGCCTGGTCACTCCTAAATGCCCACCCCCCTGCCTGCCAGGTTATCCCCAACTGCCGCCCCCCTGCTAGCCTAGTAACCCCTAACTGCTCCCACCGTCAGACTGGTCACCTCCAATTGCCCACCCATAAGCCTAGTTTCCCCTCATTGCCCCC
>PVJN01036623.1:0-21391 GCA_004026805.1 Lasiurus borealis | reverse complement strand
GTTTGAGGGTCGTGTGTGTGTGTGTGTGTGTGTGTGTGTGTGTGTGTGTGTGAGAGAGAGAGAGAGAGAGAGAGAGAGAGAGAGAGAGAGAGAGAGAGAGAGAGAGAGAGAGAGAGAGAGAGAGAGAGAGAGAGAGAGAGACCCAGCTTTCACACCGATATTCTCAGTGGCTGGAAATACTTGGGCAGTCAACTCTATCTGTGGAGTGCTCTAGAAACTAGAATCAGGGGAGGGGAGGGAATGAAAGCAGGCCAGCTTTCTGGGGACACTTGCCTAGCTCTGTCCTCTGTGCCAATATGAGTGAGGGCTGTTGTCCTTCCTGTGTGCTTCCATGAGTACAAAACTGCGGCCAAAACTCAAGGGAAGTTTTCTTTCACGTTGTACAAGTGCTTCTTTGAGAGCTGCTACAATGGCTAGAACAGGCCAAGTCCTAAGACGGCTTTGGAGCAGGAAAGAGCTTCTCTGGAACAGTGTGTTCAGAAATGTTTTTAATTATAAAGTTGACCACCTGCATCTTCTATGCTGTCCTGGGGAGGATGAGGAGGGAGTGTGGGAGAATGAGAGATGACAGGGAGGGAGAGGCTTCCGAGCTATCGCCTGAAGAAAACAGGGACAAATGTCTATATGACTATGTGAGGTGTGTGTCTGTCTGTGTGTGTGTGTGTGTGTGTGTGTGTGTGTAGATGGGAGGTGTGCATGTGAGTGAGAGTTTTAAGGTGTGTACCTAAAAAGACTGCTGGCTATCAAGAACGCTTTTATGTCAAATGGAGAAATTTCAAATATGGACTTTATATTAGCTAATATTAGAGAATCATGACAATTAAGTGTGACACTATTATTTTGAACACTTAGAGATAGTCTCCCTTTTAATAAGTGCACTCTGCCGAGACTGGTTTGGCTCAGTGGATAGAGCGTCGGCCTGCAGACTGAAGGGTCCCCGGTTTGATTTGGGGCGAAGGCATGTACCTTGCTTGAGGGCACAACTCCAGTAGGGGGCGTGCGGGAGGCGGCTGATCGATGTCTCTCTCATGGATGTTTCTGACTTTCTATCCCTCTCCCTCTCTATAAAAAAATCAATAAAATATATTTTTAAAATAAGTGCACTAGTTCTTTTTTTTATTTTAGGAGCTCTCAGGTATAATTTTCTATTTCTAACATTTAAAATTCTTGAAAATAAAAATAGTAATCAAAACAAGTTAGTGTAGAAAAGGAAGTTAATTAAATAAATGTTAATCATTAAATTATACATATCTGTAGCATAATTAAATTTTATAACAATATGTGGGCACATAAACCAGGATTATTAAACATTTATGCAGAATAAATTTTATTTATTTATTTTTAATATTGTTTTTTTAGATATATTTTTAATGATTTCAGAGAGGAAGGGGAGGGAGAGAGAAATAGAAATATCAATGATTAAAGAGAATCATTGACTGGCTGCTCCTGCACGCCTCTCACTGGGGATCTAGCCTGCAATCCAGGCATGTGCCCTGACCGGGAAGAGAATTGTGACCTCCTGGTTCCTGTATCAACCCTCAACCACTGAGCCATGCTGGCCGGGCTACATTTTATTTTTAACGGAAGAAATTATAATAAAAGGCAGCCAACCGGTAAAGGAGTTAGCAGAATACAAGATCATTAAGTGTAAGAGTTGGTGTCTACCTCTCTTTGCACCCTCTGCTTGTACAAAGTAGCACTCACAATGGCAAATGTCTGTGAATGAATGATGAAGCCATATTAGCCTCCTTCCAACTCTCAATCTCTGTACCCTGCAACCACATCTCACAGGATGGTTCATGCATCCTTTCCCACCTTCTTTCACTATGTTGTTTGCAGGTAAAGTTTCATAGCTTTTTAGCTCAGAAAGCAAAACCAGTGATGCTAATGAGCTCAAAGAAATTGTGTCCTTGTGGCGTTGGTCAGTAGAAATGTAGGTCAGGATTCTATGGGTAGAAATATTGGCAGTAATATTGACTTTTCTCTGTTTTTGCTTTTTGTGGATTTCTGGAAAGAATAAGTCATACATTAACAATCTTGCATGTTCGAAAGAATTGTAGTAAACTGTTTTTAATTTTATTGAAATCAAGCATGTAATATTTTTCATCTGAAGATGTTTATTTTTGCCCTTCAGCATACTTCACGTAGTTTAATCTCTCTTTGTATTCATTCATTCATTCATTCATTTGTTCATTGACTCATTCATTCATTCTCCCAATACCTACTGCCATCTAATAGTGTGCAAGCCCGATATTAGATTTTGAAGAAAAAGAGAAGTGATAATAGAAATGAACTTTGCTCTCACAGAAATTTATGTCTAGTGAGGGATACTGCAGCTAAATGACAAGATATAATTTGTGATGCTGATTTCTGACCCTCACCTCACCCCCATATTTCTGGTTAGCTTGAACCTTGTACTTTGTAAAAACTCGAAATGTTTCTGTTGATGTTAATTCTTTTGTTTTTTCCCACCCCCACTTTCTGGCTGGTGGTCAGAGTGGAGGAGCCAAAGTATCACAAGATGGGCCACTGCTGTTGTGTTTTGGGCCCGGCCGGAAGTAGAGGTTCTGGAAGCAGCCCAAGGAAGCCTGTTTTTTGTAAGCGCCCCAAATCCAGCTTTACAAAAAAAAAAAGAAAAAAAAAAAAGAAAATCAACACAAATGTTTACTTGGAAGATATAGTGAACAAGGGACTAATTCTCCTAACAAAGATGAACATAAACTTTAGATCTCACATAAAAATATATATATATCAGTCCAGAGAGGATTCATTACAAAACCCTCCTTTTCTTTGCCATCATTATTTAACTAGAAGCCCGGTGCACGGATTCATGCATGGGGGAGGGTCCCCTCATCTTGGCCTGCGCCCTCTTGCAATCTGGGACCCCTTCAAGGATGTCAGACAGCTGGTTTCGGCCCAATATTTCTGCTCATCAAGAACAGGCATGAGGCTTTCACATAGGAAAAGCCCTTCAGCATCCACTGAGCGGCGTGTCTGTGCACGAACTATAGAGACATGAAAGGGGCTTCTGATTGCATTAAGCACACGATAGCAAAAACTGTAAGCAGGTCCTTAGAAATTCAACCACTCAGGCCAGGCCGAGGGACCCCACTGGTGCACAAATTCGTGCATAAGGCCTCTAGTAAGCATTTAAGATCTTTGGTTAAGCTCTTCCCGCCCTCCCCCCTATTCCCTTCCCTCTGAGATTCATCAGTCTGTTCCATGTTTCCATGCCTATGCATTGAGCATCTGCCCCCTTGAGGTCAGTGTGCATCATAGCTCCTGGTCAAAGGGTCAAATGGTCAAATGGTCACTTAGGCTTTTATACAGAGAGAGTTTCAAAAAGTTTGGACATCCCTGATTGAATCTCCCATCCTCACCCTTGCAGGCAAAGGCATGATGCATTTTAAAAATCAGGACTTTGCACTTAATACATCTTACTTTCAATACTCGAGCTCATTTGGAGTGCTCATTCTCTGAGATCCTTCTTTGTAGAGTCCAGCTACATCTTACTCCCCCAGTCCAGCCTGCATGGCTGAATTCTTAAGGACCTGCCTACAGTTGTTGCTATTGTGTGCTTAATGCAATCAGAGGCCCCTTTCATTTCCCTATAGGTCGTGCACAGACACGCTGCTCAGTGGATGCTGAGGGGCTTTTCCTGCGTGAAAGCCTCATGCCTGTTCTTGACAATGAGCAGTTTCGTAACTTTCAGTTGCATGATTATAAACGGTGCATCCACATCCCTCCAATGGACTGGATTACAGACATGAAAGTGAGGCTGTATGATGTGTATCTGTCATGGACAAGGTGATCAGAATTAGATTCAATTTTTCTTATGTGTTCACATCAACATGGTATTGTTCATGGACCTTCTAAGAAGCTGTTGGTTAATTCTATAAAAGTTTCCATTATGTTAAGGTCACAGACTGCTTAAGAAGTCCTGGTATATTTAGAGAAGGAGAGGAAGATATTTTTTTTACTGACAATGTGGTAAAGCTGCCTTGTTAAGAAATGTTATCAGGAGTACCAGTTGCAAGAGTTTTACTTTCTGCCCTAAGTTAAGTTTCCCAGAGTAAAATTTTCCAATATGCTATTATTGTTTTATCACTGATCGTTTTAATTACATTTATATTCAATACTTACACAAATGATCAGTTAGCTTATATGTAGACAAAGAGAAAAATTATTATCCAAATTATATTTTATAGACATTCATTTATATGTTATCTGGAGACTTTCTCAACCCTTGATTTATATGCCCAGTCAACATTTTTAAAGATAATCCTCATGAGGTGAGAATAGAATATGAAAGGTTTAAAACTCTCACTTTTTAAATTTTTCATTTTTATTCCTTTTTAAAAGTGAAAGCTAGATGAAAATGAAGGCTGAGAGCTGGGAAGGGGGAGACGCAGGGTGTGCTGAAAAGATGGAAGATGAAGGAAGCCAAAGTGCCTTAGACTGAGGGAATGCACACAGCCCTTTTCTTGTGGGGAGTTGGATTGGGTTTCCTTGTGACCACAGATTATTCTAATTCAGATTTTCACTAAAACAATAGCTTGGGAAGGAAAGAGTTCACATCTAAAACTGAGACTTGCTTGAATTGGGTGGCTGAGACTTAGCAACATACTCAGCTTGCTCACTCAGATGAGCAGGCAGTCTCCTACACATCGAAATGAGGACTCGACTTCTCTTCACATCAGATTTAAACTTAGACACTATGACTCAGATGACCAGATGACCAGATGACCAGATGACCAGAAATTTAATTTTCTTTCATTTCCCCCAATATAAACCCAACTTGCTCACAAGTCCTTATATCTGCTCTGTCATGACAGCCAACACACACTCCTGTGGGTAACTCGGTCTCTCCTTGTTTACAACAGTCTCCTTCAGGTTCAGGGTTTCACCTGGTCAGTTCAAGTTCAACCTCCCAGGCAGAGCTGCTTCCCTCTTAAGATTCCACCCTTTCCATCTCCCAGGGTGCACCTGGGAGAGAGGAGAAGCTTCACAAGAGTGTGGCAGAGGGAGGGAGAGTCTCTACCTCTTGTTCTTTCCTGCTCTCTGGGGTCTGTGAGGTGTTGCATGTGTCTACAGCTCTCCGCCTTGCTCTCTGTTCCCAATGCATCTGCCGCTGACATGTGCCACTCTCTCTCCTGCCCCCCCCCCCCCGCCCCCCAGATCCAGCAGAGATGTGCAGCAACATGAATAATTTAGGGAAAGAAAATAAAAATAGGTTTAGTTTTTCCTTCCCACAAATGAAGTGCTTTACAGAGAGTTGGCTTCTATATTGTGGAGATGAGAGAAACATGACCCTATTATTATCGCCTTTAAAATCTACAAACACACAAATGCTAGTATTTGCTTCCATGAATAAGTGCAAATAAAACCTTTTATTTCCTAACCAACAATTTCTGTAAAAGCATTTAAAAATTGCTTATAATTATACTCATTGTTACACAAAAGCGCACGAAAAATCCATTAATTTATTCTCTCAGAAATATTTATGCTCCCTCAGTCACTGGGGGAAGTTCAGATGAATTAGATCCTGCCCTTAATGAGTGTGCTGTGTATTGGCAGAAAACAGTTGTTAAAAAACTGTTAAAATAAAATATAATGCCTGCTGTGTCAGGGGAGAAAAAAGGTGCTTACAGAGTATTGAATAAGGGAGCGGGTTTTAGTTTGAAACTAGAAGGATATAGAAGAGGAAATCTCTCTATACCAAAGAGAGAAAGAAGAGCATGTGAGAGACAGTGGAGGCCAGAAAGACCAGCCACTAAAAGAAACCAAATGAGTCCCATCAGAGCTAATGAATAGTTGTGGCCCAAATTGAGACTGGAGAGAGGCCAGCACTGGACCTTAAAGGGCACGGATAGGATTTTAGAATTCATCCCACAAGCACTGGGAAGCCATTTGCTGGCTTTAAGTTAGATGTTTATTAAAACCAACCATCTGGCTAGAAAATGTATTAAATTATAGGGGGCCCTGAGTGACTATGGGAGACAGCCGGTGGCAGGGGACAGAGAGAAGAAGAGGCAGATTCAGGAGACGTTAAGAAAGCAAACTCTATAGACGTGGTGATGGATTAGGTGGACAGTGATGGAGAGGGAAGTACCTAACTCCTCCTTTCCCCCTCTGGTAGGTGGTACATCATTTAACGGGATATGGGACAACCAGGACAGGTAGCAGGTAGAGGAGCAGAGGAAGAGCTCTATTATGAATATATTGAATGTATTATGAGTAGTCTGGAGAGCATCCATGTGCTGATGTCCTAGAGACAATTTACTATCCAGGACTAACACTCAATAAACAGGCCTGTGTTGGAAGTGCTGATTGAAACCACTACTTTTACTTGAGAGCAGATGCGATAGCCCAGGAAGAGAATATAAAACCAGAGCTAAACTCAAGACTGGAGGAAACATGACATTTAAGAAAGAGTAAAGGTGAAGGCTGCAATCAAAAGGAGACTTGAGAGAAGAAAAGGCCAAGATGGGTGGAAGAAAGGAGCTGAGAAGCCAAGGAAAGAGAGACTTTTGAAAAAAGAGGGCCTGCTCAACCTTGCCCAGTGTCGCTGAGAAGGTCACATCATACAACTTTTTAAAAATGACCATTGACAGCCGAAACTGGTTTGGCTCAGTGGATAGAGCATTGGTCTGCGGACTGAAAGGTCCCGGATTCGATTCTGGTCAAGGGCATGTACCTTGGTTGTGGGCACAACCCCCGTAGGGGGCATACAGGAGGCAGCTGATTGATGTCTCTCTCATCGATGCTTCTACCTCTCTATCCTTTTCCCTTCTTCTCTGTAAAAAATCAATAAAATATATTTTAAAAAAGAAATGATCATTGACGACTGTGGAAGACTTTTCAGACTAAATGAAAGCTAAGAAATGGACTGAGTAGAGAAGGGAGTGGGACAATGTACACTGAGTGCAGCCACTTGTTCCAAAACCCTGTCTGGTATTTACATCTGTTCCCAGGCCTTGAAATGCCTGTCCTGCACACAGGAATCCCAGCTCCTATAAAAGGGGTATGTTTTCCTGTCAGTTCAGTGAGGCCCACAGCCGGAAGTGCTGAATGAATGAAGGAGGTTGAATTGGTAGAGGCCACGTCTCTGAGCGTAGCCGGAAAAAATCCTGGACAAACGTTGGTTTGTTTTTCTGTTTGGCTTCGCTGCCTCTAAATTCTGAGGGCCTGTGATGGCACTGCTCTAACGCACTGTCTTGTTGGTGCCCCAGGTTTGTGCCAACTGTATCTGCCAGCCGGCTGTGGGGCTGGCAGCTGCGGCAGCATGGGGCAAGCTGAGGTGGCCAGTTAGTCCTGCTTTTTCTACGGATGTCATGGCAGTCCTCTGCACTGCCCTGGCCCTCATTTCATTGTCACTTCAGCAAGTGGGAGGAAATTGTAGGGAGAAGATCCCCAAGTAGAATCTGAGTCTGGGTGGGAGTTCATCATTAGAGTAGACATCATAGTGAGAGCATGGCCACTTAAAATATATTTTTTCTTTTTTAAAAAATATATTTTATTGATTTTTTACAGAGAGGAAAGGAGAGGGATAGAGAGTTAGAAACATGGATGAGAGAGAGAGAGACATCGATCAGCTGCCTCCTCCATGCCCCCCACTAGGGATGTGCCCACAACCAAGATACATGCCCTTGACCGGAATCGAACCTAGGACCTTTCAGTCCGCAGGCCGACGCTCTATCCACTGAGCCAAACCGGTTTCGGCTTAAAATAACTTCTGAAACAAAGTCGGTATCAATCAGAAATAAATAATCACATCTTTCACTATGGATGGCCCCTAACTGCCTTGACTCTATCACGATAAAAGAAGTAGAGGATGGCTTTTGAAATAGTTGCCAAACGTCTAAATCATTTTAAAAAATGGCTTGGAATACTGGTGTCCAGATCAGAAAAATGATTAAATCTCAACGAGTCTAAATTCCACGGGGGTCTTTCCCCCAGTGACCTTTTGCGCATGTGAAATGCCGGCTTTGTTTTTGCATTTTTAACAGTTTTGTTGAATGAGATGTGCAGGCAGCCCTGTTCCCGGGGGCCGCCTGGGCAGCGGGCCGGCTCTGGAGCACTGCGGCCTTTCAGCTCGACACCCACATGGCTCCCTGCATCGCTCTCCCCTGCAAACAATGGGGCCATTCATTGTCCAAGTGTCCCCCTGGGACAGAACACATCAGTCCCGAGCTGAAATCTTTAAATAAGAGAGCCTTTCAATGTTTGTCTAAAACTCCTCAGCCCGCCCCCAAAAGGAGCAGAGCCCATGTGCAGGCTGGGGGGTGAGGGAGTGTGGGGGTGGGCTGGATTGGGACGGAAGACAGGAGGCAGGGAAAGCAGAAAACCGGTGTCTGTTTATCTGATTCTCCAAAGTAGACGCTGAAGCCGGGATTAATCACGGGCAGAACTCTGTCTTGTTCCGACAGCACAGGCGCTGGCTGGCCGTGGGGCCCTGGGCTGCGTTTGGATGGAGGAGCGGAGGGAAGTCTCTGGGTGTCCGCCTCGTCGTGCCTTATCATGTTCAGAGCGGATTAGCTTTACGGAGCGTAGAGACAGGGAGCTGTTTCTGTAACAAGTCGTGGCGGCTAATTGTGCACTTTCTGCACCACGTTCTGCCGCTGAATTTTAGGTCTGGATGACTCAGTGTGCCCAGCCTTACACCTAGCAACAGGGAGGAGGAGACAAACTCACACTCACCATCCTTTTTTTTTTTTTTTTTTTGGAGTGCCCAGAACAAGTCATGTACATTTTTTAAGCACTTCTCCCCTAGTTAGTCCATACTAGTTTATTATTATTATTACCTGCTCCATGTAGTATACTAGTTTATTATTATTATTACCTGCTCCATGTAGTATACTAGTTCATTATTATTATTACCTGCTCCATGTATATACTAGTTTATTATTATTATTACCTGCTCCATGTAGTATACTAGTTTGTTATTATTACTACCTGCTCCATGTAGTATACTAGTTTATTATTATTATTACCTGCTCCATGTAGTATACTAGTTTATTATTATTATTACCTGCTCCATGTAGTATACTAGTTTATTATTATTATTATTACCTGCTCCATGTAGTATACTAGTTTATTATTATTATTACCTGCTCCATGCAATATACTAGTTTATTATTATTATTACCTGTTCCATGTATATACTAGTTTATTATTATTATTACCTGCTCCATGTAGTATACTAGTTTATTATTATTATTACCTGCTCCATGCAGTATACTAGTTTATTATTATTGCCTGGAAAAGTTCAAGGCAGTGAACTTCTCCCGGAAAGTTATGTCTGGTTCCTTGTGTCTATTCCACTTTGTCCCCAGTACTTGGCACCCCTGTATTTGGAACTTTCTAGGTGCTCAATAAATACTTGCTGAGTGAATGAGTATTTGAAAACATATTTGCTAATAGAAGAAAATTATTTACCCACCTTTAAACAAATGTGTTTGTGTGTGTGTGTGTGTGTGTGTGTGTGTGTGTGTTTATTACTTTAATTCTTATTTATTTCAGAGAGAAAGGGAGAGAGATAAAAACATCAATGCTGAGAGAGAATCATTGATTGGCTGTCTCCTGTATACCCCGCACTGGGGATCTAGCCTGCAACGGCATGTGCCCTCACCTGCAATCAAACTGTGACCTCCTGGTTCATAGATTGATGCTCAACCACTGAGCCATGCCAGCCAGACTTAAATAGATGTTAATAATCTAGAAATATATATTTTTTTCCTGCTTGCCTACTGACACGTAAACTATTTCCTGAGGCCATACAAGAAAGGCAATTATATCTTTTGACATTATTACTCTATGAGAATGATTGATTATATACATAACAATAGTTGCTTAGTTCCTAAGTCCAAGTGTCATCATAGTAACTTGTTGCTTTTGAATCAAGAGTCCTGAGATATGTTCTTACTCTAGAACAGTGGTTCTCAAACCTGTGGGTCGCCACCCCTTTGGGGGTCAAATGACCCTTTCACAGGGGTCGCCTAAGACTATTGGAAAACACTATTTTCCATGGTCTTAGGAACCAAAACACCGCTCCTCGGTGTAGCAAAGTGTAGCAATGTAGTTTACTGTTGTTATATGAAGACTGTTATTCATGCTACACCACGATTCAAGACAAAATTTCATTTATTTGTAATTAGAAAGAAATATTTCACAATATATAATTACATAGTATTGTTTTTGTGATTAATCACTATGCCTTAATTATGTTCAATTTGTAACAATGAAAATACATCCTGCATATTAAGATATTTACATTACAGTTCATGACAGTAGCAAAATTACAGTTATGAAGTAGCAACGGAAATAATTTTATGGTTGGGGGTCACCACCACATGAGGAGCTCTCTTAAAGGGTCACGGCATTAGGAAGGTTGAGAACCACTGCGCTAGAATATCAAAGCAGGGAGGACTTAGGAGGTTTACTAACCCAATTATTCTACCTGTGAGAAAAATAATACCTATATAGGTGAGATGATTAGCCCACATGTAACATGTGGCAGAGACAAGAATAGAATTCTCTCCCAGTAACTGTGACACCGGAACCAACCTTTTCATTTAAGAATGAATAACAAACCCTGACGTATTAAATCCCTTACTCCAAATCCCTACACAGCAAGTCCGGACAG
The DNA here is from genome assembly GCA_004026805.1 of Lasiurus borealis. Taxonomy (NCBI): domain Eukaryota; kingdom Metazoa; phylum Chordata; class Mammalia; order Chiroptera; family Vespertilionidae; genus Lasiurus; species Lasiurus borealis. The sequence continues at coordinate 10,746 of PVJN01036623.1, read as the reverse complement.
AGCCAGGGCTGTGAAAACAGCATGTGAAGCCCTAGTTTTAGTGAAGGTCTCTGACTTCCCCATGACTTCTACCAATATTCTATGCACACATATTCTATATGTGGTTCTGTTGATGCATTAGAGAACTTTGGAAATCAGGATTGGTAAGGGATCCAATTTCTCCTTGGACTATCTCCCTCTTTGGTCTTGGTTATTACACCTCCAATGCTTGGGACTTCATACACACAACTTCCTGTTCTTAGTGCATTGTGAGACAGATTTAATTATTAGAAAGTTCATTTTTTAGACCAAACCTACATCAGTGCTTTATCCACTTTCCCTCATTGGTTCAATTTGTATCTTGGGGGCTAGGGATAATAGGTCTAAGTCCTCTTGAGTATGCCAGACAGTCACTATACAAACAACTTGAGAGAGTCATCTTTCTTTCAGTACAAATATTTGCCCATTATATTCTTATTGTCATAAGAACTGGATAATGTGATGGTAGATATATAAATATCTTTTAACTACCTGAAAAATAACCCAGAAATCAAAATGATGCAAAAACATACAAAATAATGCCAACACACAAGTTAAATCGATACAACACAAAAAGTAATAAAAACTAATCCAATGTATGATTATGATCAGAGTTGTCAATTCATAAACAAGGTTAAGAAACTTGGGAATAGCCCAGCCAGGTATAGCTAAGCAGTTGAGCATCGACCTAGGAACCAAGAGGTCACCAGTTCGATTCCCAGTCAAGGCATTTGCCCAGATTGTGGGCTTGATCCCCAGTGGAGGGCATGCAGGAGGTAGCCAATCAAAGATTCCCTTTCATCACTGATGTTTCTATTTCTCTCTTCCTCTCCCTTTCTCTCTGAAATCAATAAAAATATACTTTAAAAAAGAAGAAAGAAACTTGGGAATAAAAATGAGGGTGGTATGCTCAGCTGGCATCCACCTATGAACCAGAAGGTCACAGTTGGATTCCTGGTTGATCCCCAATGTGGGGCATGCAGGAGGCAGTCAATCAACGATTCTCTCTCATCATTGACATTTCTCTCTCTCTCTCTCTCTCTCTCTCTCTCTTTCTCTCTCTCTCTCTCTCTCTCTCTCTCTCTCTCTCTCTCCTTCTTCTTCTCTGAAATCAATAAAAAAAAGATTTTTGAATGAGGATGGTACAGAGTTAATCAGATAAAGAATTTCTGTAGAGGTTGCTCTGGTAAACCTTTAAGCAGCCCTTAATGACAGCAGTAAGTGATTTTCATGTCTGAGATACAGAAATATTAAACTAGAACAATTTTAAAACTTCCAGGCTGCTTTGGAATCTGTAGGAATGACTCAAAGCCACTGTGTGTACTAAGGGGATAGCACATTGCATGGGTTATTTCAGGAAATTCTGAGATAAAAAGTTTGGGATGTCTACAAAGAGTTGAAAAATAATCAGAAGATTGACCAAAGTTATGTATTAAGAACTGAAAATTGAATGCTTGGCCAACATCTTCAGTTTCCTGTGGTTTCAGGGACAGAACCAATAAGCCCAATGTCCATCTTTAGCTAGCCACCTACTTATTTTGTTAAGGAGTCAAAAGTGCCTGTGAACTAGAATTAGAACAAGACAGTAGAGAAGTTCCCTCACATTTTGCTGATCATACAAGTTGAGGGTTGGGCAACAGCCAAGCAAAGAAATCTGTTCAGCAGAGTAAGGCAGTGTGGGAGAGAAAAGGAAGCATTAAAAACAAGCAAACAAATGGAAAGATAGTTGTGATCTTTCCTAAATTATGAACTCCGTGTGGGTGCACATAGCTTTTACAACGTTTTCTTTACCCTGAATGATAGCACATTATGTGTTTGATTTCAACAATATCATTGAAGTGGGCTGGAGAGAGGACATTGCTTTCAATAGGGTAGCAACGCACTGGATCAGTGCCTCCTTTTTGTTGTGTTGAAACAGGATGGCTACCACTCCTGGTGACATTTCTTCTGAACAAAATGGTCTATTTCCTTTTTCTTTCCTTTCCCCTAGTATTTTGGACTCTGTATTCATTTTAACTCTATTTTTAAAAACAAAACTAAAGAAATGATGAGAGACACCCTAAATCTGATTCGGGGGTGAAATAAAGAATGTGCCTACTTTAATGCTAAAAGTTTACTTCCGAAAACAGTCACAGCCAACATCTTGTGTATACAAATCCAATAATGGTGTTCTCCATTTGCAGGAAAATGGCAGATATTACATACTTACATCTTAGGTTATTTTAGAAAAATATTCTTTTTCTTTTTAAATAAATGTTTATTGTTGAAAATATTACATTGGTCCCCTTTTCGCCCCATTGACCTCTTCTAACCTGCTCCACCACAGGCCTTCACCACCTATTGTCTGTGTCCATGGGTTATGCATGTATGAATACAAGTTCTTTGGCTGATCTCTTGCCACCCACCCACACTCCCCCACCTGCTCTCTGCGATTTGACAGTCTGTTCCATGCTTCTGTGTCTTTCAATCTATTTTGTTCAACAGTTTATTTTGCTCATTAGATTCCACATGAGGTGAGATCATGTGATAATTAACTGCCTTTCTCTGAGTGGCTTATTCGCTTTACGCATTGTGCAAATGGCAAGCCTACTGTTTGTAAGAGAAAGTGTTTTTTTTTTTCTTTATTTTTAACAGACTTTATCTCTTAAAGCAGTTTTAGGTTCACAGCAAAACTGAGTGGAAATCAAGAGTTTCACATGCTCTCTACTCCTGCACAAGTACAACCTCCCACACAATAAATATCTGATACCAGGGTGGTATATTTGTTACACTCAATAAACCTGCATTGATACATCATCTCTTTATTTTTAAACTAAGTCATGTCACTGCGTACTTTTGGTTAGATTCTTAATACAGGTCCTGGAAATGAAGTTACTGTATTATTAGCAAAGTTGTGTATTCCAAAGTATTCAATGTATTGCTTATTTTTACTAAATCAAATAGGTGATTAGCAGCAAACATCTAATTGTCTTAAAGTCGATGCTCAGGTTACTCAGATTTCTAATTTTTTATTAGAGACCATTGAAACATTCCAAAGGCTCAACAATTTAGACCCAGGAAAACAGAAGTCATGTGTCAAATTTTACATGACTAAGAAAAAGAATGGGACATGGTTACTCACACTGTCTGGGTTTTGTGATTTTGTCATGTTTTTGGCAACTTTCAACACCTGGATTTTAGTTTGTTTTTGAAACTCTGATTTTTAGATGCTATAACCATAAAGCCTTCTCTCTGAGAAATAGGAAATCCCATAAAGTTTAAAACATAAGTACAATGTTTGGGGTCCTACTATCCTATATAATAAAAGCCTAATATGCAAATCAACCAAAAGTTGGAATGACTGGACTCTGTGATGTGCCCTCACCACCAGGGGGCAGACGTTAAACATGGGAGCTGCTCCAGCCTGCAGGTCCCAGTCCAGCTAAGGCAGGTGCCGGTGGGGGCACCCCGATTGCCCTGCCTATTGCCCCACAGATTGGTCCGGATTGCCTGCCAGGCCTAGGGACCCTACCCAGGCATAAATTTTATGCATCAGGCCTCTAGTTTTATAAATAAAAGACAGTTCTTGCTTAAAGCAAGAAAACCTATCAGGGATAAAGAGAGACATTATGTAACAATAAAGAGGTCAGTTTCCAAGAAGACATAACAGTGCACCCCCAGAGTATCACATTATGTCAGGCAAACACTAATAGGACTAGAAGGCAAGATAGTGAAATCCACTATTATAGATGGAGAATTTAATGCCCTCTATCAGAATTAGGCAAACCCAAAATCCAGAAAGAGAAATAGTGACATCAACATTTTGTAAAACAATATAATGAAGAATATGCATCCCAGTTCCAATCCTGATGTGCAAATCAACTGAATAGTGCTTCTCTTAAAAACTATGAATTTTCTGAATTTTGAGAACTTTCCCTTAGTAGAGAAGTGTTTTATAAACTTGGAATCTCTCAATGCAGCAGAAAGAATTCTATTTGGTTTCTAAGTTTCTAAAATCTGAGTTATATAATCATACTGAATCATAAGTCACTTTATGAACAGATATGAGGCTTGGGATCTGTTTTTACGTCACATACTTTAAAATCAACACAGGACATTAAATTATGTTGATAAATAATTTTTAATATAGTCATTTTTATGTAGCTAGAAAACTAGGATTTTTCTTGTATCAGTTGCTCTCCAAGTTGGGTAATTTTATTCTGTTCCACATGCTATGAAAGCAAACAAAAGAGAGCAAAACAAAACAGAACAAAAAAGCTCATTTTTTTTTTATTATGTGTGGTACTTTTTAACACTCTGGCTCAATATTTTACATAGTGTTTTTAAAAAGGAAAATGCTCATTTTTACCTTTTGTTCTCTAATGATAGACTTTACTAATTCTTTTGTGGTACTAAAAAGATGTGTAGCTTGTATTTCACACTTCAGTGAATCTGGAATTTGAACATTTTGCAGTAGGTTCCCTTTTTCCCCTTGAGATAAAAATGAATCTTTGCTGCAATGGCAGCTGTCAAATGAAAAGAAACTCGAGGACTCTGAGATTATCGTGTCTAGAAAGACATTTATTTTCCTGTCAAATTTTAAGAGTTATTAAAGAATCACTGCATTTGAAATAAAAAAAATGGCCTGTATCATTGTACCTGAATATATTATAGATTTAGGTCTTGAATGTGCGAGAACAACTAAGATACAATGATGACAAGTGAGCCCCTTGACTTTCCAAATTCCATAACTCACAGTTTTTGCTGGTATTTTTTAAGCCCCATATAAGGAGCACATAGTTGTTACGAACATTTTAAAATTAGATAGATAGATAGATAGATAGATAGATAGATAGATAGATAAAGTGAAAATAATGGTTTAGAGAATTATAAAATACTAGAAGCCTGGGGCGGGAGGGGAGAGGAAAGGAGTCCCCTCAGCCCAGCCTGCACCCTCTCCAATCTGGGGCCTCTCAGGGGATGTCTGACTGCTGGTGTAGGCTTAATCCCCGGAATCGGGCCTACACCGGCAGTCAGACATCCCTTTCACAATCCAGGACTGCTGGCTCCTAACTGCTTAACTGTCTGCCTGCCTGCCTGGTCACCCCAACTCATCAGTCTGATTGCCCCTAACTGCCACCCCTGTTGGCCTGGTCACCTCCAACTGCTCCCTCCACCTCCACTAGCCTGGTCGTCCCTTGCACAGCCTGCAGTTCAGTTTTTTGGTCATCTCTCACTAACCCCCCTGCTGACCTGGTCACCCCATGCAGCCTGTTGTTCGGTTGTCCATCTGGTTGTTTTGGTCATGATGGCCTCTGGCTTTTTATATATTAGTATTTGAGACCCAGTGCATGAATTCGTGCACCACTGGGGTCCCTTGGCCTGGCCTGCAGGATCTGGCCCAAACTATCTCTCTAACATCCGCCAAGGGGTCCCAAATTGCGAGAGCATGCAGGCCAGGCAAAAGGACCTCACTGGTGCACAGGGCTGGGGAGAGATGCAGGAAGGGCTGAGGGAGTGTTCCAGGGCATGTCTGACCCATCTTACTCAGTCCCAATTATCTGACCCCCTCGTGGTCAGTGCACACCATAGTGAGTGGCTGAGTGACCTTAGCATATCATTAGCATATTACGCTTTGATTGGTTGAATGGCTGACTGGTTGGCCTACCAGTCGACTGGACACTTAGCATATTAGGCTTTTATTATATAAGATATATAATAAATATGATGGTATAGGAGAATAATAATATCCATCTATATAATCACTAAAGAGGTTAAAGGAATGTAATACTGCTAGGGATAACTGTTTTAAGCCCTTCCCAATCACATACATCATCCTTCCCCTTTCCTCACCTTTCACACTACTAACTTCTTATGTCATGTGTTTTCTGGTGGTCTTAGGCTCTACAGCAGCAGTTCTCAACTTGTGGGTCACGACCCACAGGTTGAAAACTGCTAGCAAGGTCTCGCCTAAGACCATCGGAAAACGGATATTGACATTATGATTCATTAACAGTAGCAAAATTACAGTTATGAAGTAGCAACGAAAATAATTTTAAGATTGGGGGTCACCACAACATGAGGAACTGTATTAAAAGGTTACAGCATTAAAAAAGGTTGAGAGCCACTGTCTTATGATATTATGGAATATTTACTGTGTATGTATGTATTTTAAAAGCAAGTTCTCTCATTGCATTATATGCTTTTACTGGAGGCAGAGTGCATGAAATTTGTGCATGGGGTGGGGGGCTCCGCAGCCCTGCCTTCACCCTCTCACAATCTGGAAACCCTCAGGGGATGTCTGACTGCTGGTTTAGGATCAATCCTGCAGGGATCCTTGTGGGATTGGGCTTAAACTAACAGTCGGACATCCCTCTCTCAATCTGGGCTACTAACTCCTAACCACTGGCCTGCCTATCTGCCTGATCACCCCCAACCACCTTTGCCTGCCTGCCTCATCACCTCTAACCACTCACCTGCCTGTGTTATCACCCCTAACCACTTCTCTGCCTGCCTCATCATCCCAACTGCTCACCTGTCTGCCTGATCACCTCTAACTATCTTTGCCTCAGCCCCTACTGCCGCGGCTTTGTCTGGAAGGATGTCCGGAATGACATCTGGAAGGTCGTTCAGCTGTCCAGTCTAATTAGCATATTTTGCTTTTATTATTATAGATGCTTTATCTTAAGGTAATCATAAATTCTAAAGACAGGTTGTATCTCTTAATTTTGAAGTTACTTTTGGTGTCTTTAAGTACAACTTTGATTTCATTCACACTTTACTTTTTTTAAAAAATATATTTTATTGATTTTTTACAGAGAGGAAGGGAGAGAGGGATAGAGAGTTAGAAACATCGATGAGAGAGACATCAATCAGCTGCCTCTTGCACACCCCATACAGGGTATGTGCCCGCAACCAGGATACATGCCTTTGACCGGAATCGAACCCGGGACCTTTCAGTCTGTAGACCGATGCTCTATCCACTGAGCCAAACAGGTTTCAGCACACACTTTACATATTGAAAAACACATATCTTTCTAGCTTCTCCATATTTTACTAGCTATTGCTATGTTGTCTTAGATTACATTTCAAAATTTGTTAGTTCTTTAAAAAAATAAAATGAAATAAAAATAAAATAAAATTTGTTAGTTCTTGCATTAGCACTCCTATGTCTTGTAGTCTGTAAACTTATGGATATTTTAGGCAATGAAGTACTATAAATATTGAAAGTTCTTTTCTTTAACTTTCCAATTCCTGTATCTTTTCTTTCATTTGGTTTTCTTATTGCCTGGGCTAGGACTTCCATTGTAAAGTTTACCAGAAGCCGTGGGAGGAGGTATCCTTTTCTTATCCCTGAGTTGAATGCTTTTACTTCAAAACTGTTATTATGTTTGTTCTTCAATGAAATGCAGAGGAATTTTTCATCAGCCCTTGACATATTTATATTTTATATTTCTTCTTACATCAAGTTTGGTAATATGTTTTTTAAGAAAAGTATCCCTTTTACTTAAGTATTCAAATGTATTGGCATTCATATAGTATTCTTTATGATTTAAGAAACCCTATCTATAGTTATATCCTCCTCAAGTTTTTTATTTCTTCTAATATTGCTATGTCATTTTTTATTGACATGTTTTGCTGGATGTTTATCTATTATTTATTTCAAATAACCTGATTTTATATTATTTATATTTCTATTCTATTTAATTTTTTAATATTTGCCTTTATCTTTATTATTTGGTTCTTCAATTTAAACTGATTTTCAATCTTCACTTTTTTATAATTAGTATTTAAATACATTTGAAGTTATAAAAATCCTTATAAGAACTACTTTTAGTTGTGTCCTCAAGTTTTTATAAATTGTATATTAATTTTTCTCTATTTTAAATAGTTTGTAATTTCCATTATGATTTACTCCTTTTAAATCCATATGTTACTTTGCCATATATTTTGTAGTTTAAAAAAATGTTTACTGTCCTCTTTATCACTGGTTTACATATTAATTAAATGATAGTTAGGAAAGTCTACATACTAATTTTTAAAAATATGATGAAACTATTTTTGAAAACTAATATATGATTATTTTTGAGTAGCATCTATGTGTACATAATTTTTAAACTTCTAGTAGTGAAGTCATAGACATTTGTTTATTATTAAAATTTACTTCTTAATTGTGCTTTTCATACTCTCTATATTTTTACTATAGTGTTGCTCTCTTAACCAAGATTTCACTTTCCTTTGATATCTAAAATAAGTCCATCTTTCTAGTTTGTCATATTTTTCCCAAAAAGTCATAAAATTTCCTTTGAGAAAATATTGCAATTCAGTGAATCAACATATCCTTTAGTATTTTCTTGCATTTATCTTTCTTAATAAAGTACACACAATACACACATACACACACACACATCATTAATCTCCTAGGCAAGGGTATATCTATTCACTACCATATTGAAAGTACTATTCATTTATTAAAAAATAATTACACTGTAGTGGTTTAATGGCAGTAAAGGCAGGACTTGAAATGGTGAGAGGAGTTTTAAAATTAATTCAAATTTATATTTTTAATCCTTCACATCCAACAAGAAATTTAAAAATAAGAACCAAAATATTTTAGTAATAAAAACTATTATCTACACTAATAAAAGAGAAATATGCAAATTGGCCACACCTCCATGATGTCCACCAGTCAATCAGGAGTGTGTATGCAAATTAACCCAACAAAGATGGTGGATTAATTTGCATACACAGGTATGGCATGGCCAGGCAGGGCAGGACACCTGCTATGAGGGGAAGGGTGGGGGGCAGAGAGAGTTACAGGAGCGAGCAGCGCTCTGACTGGAGCCAACGATGGGGTACTAGGTGCTGGAGGAAAACTGGTGCTGGCAGCCAGGGGAAGGAAAGCCTATTCTTGCATGAGTCTTCATGCAATGTGCCTCTAGTAAAAGTTGGGTACTCCTCAAACTACTTCTGTGTAAAAGAAAGGTTTATTCTTAAGGTTTTAAAACATAAATATAGGTTTAGGCCCCCCAAAATACAATTTTTCAATGTGCTATAAATGATGTGAAAGCAAAAAATTTGAAACAAAACTTTTCAGCTACCAATGAACATATTGTCATTATTGAGATATTTCAGTTTGAAGCATTGCAAGATTTTCTCTTTTAAACTTGGTATCTGACACCATCTAAATACAATTGGATTCAGAAAAGAGACCCTCTATTACTAGAGATTGTCTTGTTACAAGTCATATCGATTTGTGATTCCTACAAAGAAGTTTACAATCTTAATTTCTCATCATTCTTATCACAGTCATAACTGCCACATGGAAGACAAGTGATCCAAATCCCCAAGTCCTGAAATGGTTGATCTGCTCAGAGAAACTGAACAAATCATCTGGAAGTCTGGCTAATTAGTCACTTCTACTCATCTCAGAAACTGAAATCTTAGGAAAGGCAGACACTCTTGGAGGTTTTGAGTTTGTAAATTTCAACATCACTAGTATCTCGTGATGCCAGGATTCACTGTGTAGAATGTAATCAATGCTGTGAGACTGCAGCATTCAGACTGTAGGGGAATAAACAGCCCATGTACATCGAGGGCATCATGGACTCATTAATGAACGTCTAGCTGGGACTGCAGACTGAGGTCAATATTTAGCTGTTTGTTTTGAAATTTCAAAATAATAATAATAACAATAATAATAATAATAATAATAATCTCTGTCCCTGTTTCAGGTTGTATAAAGAGATGCTGTTAAACACAGAGAATTGCCACTCAGGTCACCCCCAAAGAAGGGGTTTCTGTCCAAGCAGACTGCCTCCAGTTGTCAGCTTCCTCAGGACTTGATCCATCTGCAGGGAGCCAATGTGCTCAAGCACATGTTTTCCCAGGCCGAACAGAGCCCATGACTGACCCAGACAGGGGTATAAAGGCCCAGCCACTTCCACCCAATGTGCGTCATCTTGGATGTGCCATACACACCCTGGGCTCTCCATGGGGACCTCTCCCTCTGCCCCACCCTGCTTCACCCCTTTCCCTTTGGATGATATGGATGCTTAATAACACTGTGTTTGCCAAATTCCATCTCAGTGTCTGTTTCTGGAAAAATTAAACCTTCCACAAAAGATAGACTAACTTTTACATAGATATACACCATGCTGTATAGTTTGAGAGGATTATTAAAAATACATATCTATACACAATTACGAGAGAATGTGTTATGCTATCAAACACACAAAAGGACATATATTTATTATAATTAAAAAAAAAAAAACCTAATGTCAATTGTTTAATCTTTTATCAACCCCTCAGTCAAAGCACAGGGGGAATCAGACACTGTTGACACTTTCTTGCCTTTCTTGTAGCACTTCCTCTAATACTGTAAAACTTGCCAATTTAAACTGTAATATTTTGAAGAGTATTCAATGAGAAAGAACCAAAGCAGCTGAAAAAATATTATAATATGGGAGAAATATACAGAGTTCTAAGAATGTGAGAGGGACTGCAGAAAACCATTCCATTAAATCAAGTAAAATATAAACCATTTTGATGTGAATGACCCCCTGAGGATCATGTCTTCGGGTGAACAATTCAATAAATGGTAGTGAGTCGGTACCTACAATGTATAGGTCGGCTGTTGGGCATTGTAGGTACTATAAGAAAGTGAGAGGAAGAGAGTTTATGCTCTCAGATGCAGGATGAAATAAGGAAACATGGCAACTGCATTTCAAATGCTCTGGATTCCAGAAA
>PVJN01036622.1:0-21391 GCA_004026805.1 Lasiurus borealis | reverse complement strand
TAAAGCATCTGGCACTGAAGTCAACAGGAAATGAAGATGGACGAGAAAAAACACATTTGAATCATTGAGTGGATTTATGTTGCCTCCACAGCACTCTGTACTCTTTAATTTGGTTAATGATTATTCTATTTGGAAAGTTATAGAACAGTTGGTGCATATTTGCCTAACTTTAGCTTCTTATGAAGAGTTAATAATTTCTACCAGTGTCTGTCAATTGAAATCAAGTCTTGTTACCACCTAGTAGGGGAACCTACCACATCAAACATGTAGGAAAATAAACAAAAAAAGTGAAGGGAATCTCAAATACCTTTATGTTATATTGGGAACAAAATCATTTTCTAACAAGAAATGAGACACATTAGTATCAGAAATAAGTTGAGTTTTAGTTAGAAATTAGGGATCTAACAATGTCCCCACAAAGGAACTACATATTTTTTCTCTTTATTGATTAAGGTATTACATATGTGTCCTTATCCCTCTATTGTCCCCTTACCTCCTCTCCACTTATGCCCTCACCCCCTGGTGTCTGTGTCCATTGGATAGGCTTATATGCATGCATACAAGTCCTTTGGTTGATCTCTTCCCCTTACCTCCACCCTCCCCCCTTCCCTCTGAGGTTTGACGGTCTCATTGATGCATCTTTGGCTTTGGATCTGTTTTTGTTCCTCCGTTTATATTGTTCATTAAATTCCACAAATGAATGAGATCATGTGATATTTATCTTTCTCTTACTGGCTTATTTCACTTAGCATAATGCTCTCAAGATCCATCCGTGCTGTTGCAAATGGTAAGAATTCCTTCTTTTTTTTTTTTAATATATTTTATTGACTTTTTACAGAGAGGAAGGGAGAGAGATAGAAAGTCAGAAACATCGATGAGAGAGAGACATCGATCAGCCGCCTCCTGCACGCCCCACAGTGGAGATGTGCCCACAAGCAAGGTACTTGGCCCCAATCGGAAACGAACCTGGGACCTTTCAGTCTGCAAGCTGACGCTCTATCCACTGAGCCAAACCGGTCTCGGCCCTTCTTTTTTTTACTGCAGCATAGTATTCCATTGTGTAGATGTACAACAGGCACTACATATTCTTAACATGCTGTTGAAAATTTTATTTGAAATAAATTTTTCTGCTTTATAGAGAATAGAGGTACTCTGGTAATGAGTGCTTCATTAAAAGAATTTCTATTAATTGGATCCTATTTTTGCACAAATATCAATATAAAACTATTTAATTGAGGAAATATGGAATATGAATAGACTGAGTAAAAACAAATCTTGGTTTAAGGAAGTAAATACATTGGTACTCCTGAGATTTTATATTGCATTTTAACAATTATATATATTTGATCGATCTAAGTACCCTCACCGGCTTTTCCCCAAATGGCTGGAAATCCTTCATTGTGTGATATCACATGTAGCTTGTAGATGTTTCCCTCATCTAGAGGTATACACAGTGTCTCCTAAAGTCCAATTACTGCATTCCCTTTCACATATAGAAATTAATCATATCTCTTATGACCATTGTTTTGTCATAGAGTATATAATGATATTTAATAACCAAGTATATGTCTTTATCATGGTTGCAAGTCCAAACTGAAACTGTTTACTTTCAATAAAGGATCCCATATATTCCAGCTCTATCCCTAAAATTACATTATATTAAGATAAAATTAGCATAAGAGATATAAATGCAAATATGAGTGTGTTTTTTGAGCTTGGTGGCTTATAAAGGGCCTTTGTATGACCTAAGAGCATCTTGTCCTGTAAAGGCAGGTACCTACCCCCTGGATATGGGATGCTGGCTGGATCAGTAACTAAATCCTTTTGCAAAACAAATTATACTTGATTTGAAAGTTGGTGAGGGAAAGAGGTGCAAGCATTTTAAATTTATGTCTAAATCCTACGAGATAACAGTGTTATATGGTGAAAAATTAATTGAGTTCATAGACCCTTAAAAGTAGAAGGGACATTTAAAATGTTTTTTTTCATTTATAGGTGAAGAAAATAAGGTCATAATAAAGAAATGACCTGACTAAGGCCACACAGCTAATTAGTGGTAGAACTAGGATTTAAATGAAGTTGACATTGTATAGACCAGACAGCTTACTGATAGTCTATATTTCAAACTACAATTGAAACATCAAGTATACTTGCAGATTGTGGATATGTTTCAACCACAAAAATTTCATTTGTATTATTTGCTTTATTTTAATAAACATTCCATGGGCCAGAGGGCACTGAAACTTATTCTGTATTGTGTTCAGGGAGATCAAACTAGGTTCCAGTAGAAGTGATTTAAGTGGTTGGTTTTCATTTCACAGTTGATCACAGCAAATAGAGAGACCATTTGGTGCCTTTTTCAGTGTCTGCCAAAGAGTTACTTTGTGACTCAAATACCCATTGTTTCATTGATGTGCAAAAAGAGCTGAATTCCCAAGGAAGCCCTTGGAGTTGTTTGAATGCCAGAGTTGGTTTATTTCTTTGGTGAAATTAAAATGTTGAACTGTTGTTATATTTTAATACCATTTGATTTCATTTTTTTAAATATCAGGTTTTTTTTTTCCTATTGGAGGAATTGATCTCTTGTTTTTTATTTCATTTTTGTTCTATAATCTATAGATTTCAAATTGCCTAAAGTTAGTGAACTTAGAAGATTTCTAGATGGGATAGGATAGAAGTAAAATAGTTTTATGTAAAGAATTGACCTTTGATTTCACTCTTTTTTAATCTCAAACATAAAAACATCAACAAAAAATCACTCTGGAGAAATTCTCCATTAAAATCTTAGACCTCAGCTCTCTCTTTTCATACAACTAGGAATATAAAAACAAACAAGTCATTCATCTTGAGCGTCTGACTGTTCAGGTGCATTTTAGACATTGAATTTTTTGAGACCCTTTTTACATAAACATGTGATTCCTCAAATTCATTTTTAAATCTTCTCACAATTAGAAATGAAATGGCAGCTCTTTTTAGGAAACTCATATATTGGTCAGTCTTATTTTGGTTCAGGGAATATCAATAATATATAGGCGTTTGCTCTAATTTAAACAATTTCATCTGTTATAAAATAAAATAATTCACAATTTCATACTTCATATAAAAAAGAAAGAAAAACAGATTCGACATGAATATAGCAAAGCTGGGCTTTTAGAATTGGTTCAAAATCCCAATTTTCTATCAATTAGCATATCATGTATATATTTAAGGGTTCCAGAATAGAACAGTGCTCACATGCATAGGGTAGACTTTGTATTCCTGTGATCCCTATGCAGTTGCATGATACCTGGTCCCCATTCCCAAAATGTTGATGGGGAGCCCAGAAACTATAAAGTCTGTACATTAGCAAACCACAAAAGAGGTCATGCAGAAAAATGGAGACCAACTTCATATTCAAGTGGGCACAGAGATGAGTTAGTCTAAAGGGAGAAGTTAGGTTAAACAAAACCAGTAAGATTGCATTGAACTTAAGCCTAGAAACAATGCCACCCATTGTTCTTGCTCAACCTCTGTTCTGTACTGCAACATTTGGTTAATTACAGAATAGCATGTCATTTGGGAATACAAATTTGAGAACACGTTCATTCTATTCAACCTTGTAAAGTAAGAAAGAGAACTCAAGCAATAATCTAGATTATGTATGACATAAAATATAGCTGTTTACACTTTAAATATCTAATTAGTCAAGATCAATGCCAATCACCTGATTTTTCTGAAAAAGTTACTTGCACAGAAATACAATGTTGTCCAAGGTTTATAAAACCATGTTTTAATCAAAAGCTTTTAAGACTTATTCAAGCCAAACCTCAGGGGTAAAGCAGGGTAGGGTGTGTGTGTGGAGGTAAGAGATCAACTGAAGGACTTATATGCATGAATATAATCATAACCAATGACACAGACAGTAGGGGGATGAGGACATGTGATGGGGGGGTGGGAGCGGAGGGGAAGAAGTCAATGGGGGGTGGGAGGAGGCATACTAGTATCTAATGCATTCAATAGCAAAGAATTTAAATTTTAAAAACATGTAAACCAGTCCTGACATTAAAAAAATACTTATTTAAGCCAATTTTAAAGAATATCCTTCCTATAACAACACCTGCAATGCACTTCAGAGATTTTTAATGCTGGAAAGTAGAGATTTCAGGAAATCTCAGCTACAAAATAAGATGATTTGAGATGTTTCGGCAAAGTAAATTAGAAAATCTAGAATATTTTAAAAGGGATATTGATGCCATAGATGACTAATTTAAGACTGCAATTATAGCACACATTCATTTGAGGATACTTTTAACTCAAATGTTTTCCCCAAAACTCTGAACACAACTCTCCCTCTCAAATTTATGTTTATGAGCTTTGAACTTATTGAATCTCGAATCAGTTAGCTTTTTTATTTACCACCATATGATAAACACTCAAGAAATGTCCGTTGACTGATAGTTGCAAGATTGCTGGGGGGCTGGATGAAAAGGGCGAAGAGATTAAGAATATATTGGTAGTTAAAAAATAGTCACAGAAATGTAAAATACAGCAGAAGGAAAATAGTCAATGTTATTGTAATTATTTATAATGCTAGGTGGATACTTGGAATATTGTGGGGATCACTGTAAAGTATATGATTGTCTAATCACAATGCTGTATACTTGAAAATAATCCAAAATAATATTGAGTATAAACTGTAATTGAACAAAAATTAAATGTCTATTAAACTAAAGTGCAGTTTAAGAAAAAATGAGATAATTTTGTGAAACAAATAAGGTATAAGGAACTTTAGGAATTTAATTGTTGTATATAAGTCAAATATGTTGATGCATTTATATCTGCCCAACAATTTCAAATAACTATCCAATTCAACAAATAAAAATTAATGAACAAGGCCTTGACAGCTCCAAAGATATGTACATCAATAATATGCTTCAGCATATTGGCAGCATTAAACCATTTTTAAGACAGTTTGATCTAAATTGGAAGGAAAACAATTTAAGCTATTCATAATTACTGTAGAAGGGTACCCTTCGATTTCAGATGAACAGGAACAAAGAGAGCCTTTCATGCAGAGTGGATAGCTAGCTATGACTAAAATAATCCATAGAGCTATATTTGTACCACTAAGATATGAGTAATTGTTGTCAGAAAAGCTTTTGACAGCAAATAAACACACATAAGGTTATTTAGTGCCTGTAGGTTGAAATGGTTGAGAGGGAGAAATAACACATGAACATAGCTGTATTAATATAGATTAAGGCTTGCCACCTACAGCAGCGACCTAAAACAGAGTAGTTTAAATATGACAGAGATTTATTTCTCTATCATGTAAAATAACTTCTAGGGTTGACAATTCAGGGCTGTTATAGCAGCTCCATGGTTATCAAAGACCCTGCCTTATCCAGGTATTTACTGTTTGATGGTTATGATAGAGTCTTCATCATTATGGCTTAAGATGGCTACCGGTGCTTCAGCATCAGCTTTAGGTTTCAGGGAGCAGGAAGGAGGAAGAAAGAAAGAAAGCCATGTTTCCCACATGGGGAACCTCTCCAAGTCCCAAATACTCTTTATTGGTACCTTTGACATATGCTGCCCACAAGTGAGAGGAATTCTGGGAAATAATAGTTTTCTAAGTGGGTGTCAGTGTGTCCCTCTAAAAATTATGATTATGTGAAATTCAATGGAATAAAATAATATATAATTAATTGATAGCTATTTATTTATCTCTAGGATGCCTACTTTGGGGCCAAACAAGTTAAAGAACAATGAATGAGTTAAAGTTCTCAAGTGAGAACCTAATAGTTCCTTTTTTGGTATCCCTCAGAACTTCAAAAAAATTTCATAGTTTGGCATGTTTTACTGATTAAAAATACCATGTGTATATTCTATTGACAATATATCTATTAACAGTTTTTCTGTTTTTAGGAGAGTGAAACATTATATTGCTTAGGGAGAGTTGAATATAGGTTATTAATTCCTATATGGAAGACTTCTGAATAAGGTGGATTTATCACCATCAGTCTTTCTTAGACAATTTTATATATTGGGCCACCTTAGAGCATAGCACCTGAGAATAATATAGCTTATTTCCATAATAGTTTCTATTAGATTATTTACATATATAAATTATTGGAAAATAAGCATGTTTTTGAGTGAGATCAATGATTATTTCAGCCAGAGGAGAGAAAATTTAAGAAAATAGTGACTATAAAACAGGGAAAACTTTTTCAAATTGCTATCTTGTACTACTTTTCACAATTTCCTCCTCTGTTTTCTTTGTCACAGTCACTTTTTTCAGGTTTCTGCATGGCTTGGTCTTTTTTTTTTTATTTAATGCTAAAAGAAAGAAGAGCAGTAGAATGTAGATAAATAGCATATTTGGAAATATAGTAAATATTTAATAGATTATATGGTAAATAATGTATATAATTTAGCAAGAAACAATGTAAATATTTCATGGACTGCAGTGGAGCTGTTAAGTTGGAATTAAATCTGTGAGTCTGGAGAATTGCTGCAATTCAAAATGTCTTCTGATAAGAGTACTTTGCTGCTCATAATCCACAACCTGGAAGGAGTACGTAGCACTTAAAAGGTATAACCACGTCTTTGATTCTCCCTAATAGTGACAGGGATGGGTGATGTGGATAATTCAAAATAGAACCTCAGAGGAAAGGCAAAAAGGGGTGGGTGGGTAGGTGGGAAGAGATCTACCAAAGAACTTGTATACATCCTATATAATAAAAGCCTAATATAATAAGTGTCCAGTCTTCTGTTCAACCTATCCAAGCATAATATGCTTATGATATGCTAAGGCTGCTTCTGCTCACTATAATGAGCACTGACCACCAGGTGGCAGACACTCTGACCGGTACGTTAGCTTGCTGCTGGTGTCTGGAATAATCAGGACAAAAGGAGACAGACTGGACTTGCTCTGGAGCCCTCCCACGGTCCCTCCCTGGCTGGCCAACCTCCTATGTCCCTCCCCTACCCCTATCATGCATTGGTGGGCTCTCTCAGCCTGGCCTGTGCCCTCTCAGAATCTGGGACTCCTCCAGAGATGTTGGAGAGCTGGTTTCGGCCTGATCCACAGGTCAAGCTGAGGGACCCCACTGATGCATGAATTTGTGCACTGGGCCTCTAGTATATACATAAACCACCAGAGTCAGGAGAGGTCAATGGTGGGGGGGGAGGGGAATATATATAATACTTTCAACACTAAAGATTTAAAAACAAAACAAAAATAAAATTGTCCATAATATAAATACAAATTAGACTTTGGAATGAAATTTATTCTTATTCTTAGGATGATGTTAAAAACAAGTTTTTATTCTCTCATGTACTCATGGACGAGGAGAAGCTGCCCCAGGACAAATAATTTGTCAGATATAATCCACTGTTCGAAAATTCAAGTGTGGTTGTGCAATCCTTCCTTCTCTCTGAACTCCTTTGGGAATCAAGCAATTCCTAGAGAGAAATTCATACTTTTCTCTGATCTTCTTGGAAAATGGTGAAAGAACTAAGCAAAATCTAAGAGTAGAACTATTGTAATGTCCAAGTTGAAAATATAGTTTGCATGTTTTTTATCTTCAGTTGGTATGGGTTGTGTCCCTAGTACTGTCATAAGTGTGATAGAAAATATAAATGTTATTTTGGAGATACAAAGTTAATGCATAATAAATTATGTCTAGATTAATTAATAAGCTGCTTTTATAATAACTCTATTATTGCTATAAAATGAATTCACTACAAAATCATGTTACTTGACTTAAGTAGGCACTTTCTGTTGCTCTGCAGACCTTTTATTCATAGCTTCTTTCTATATTACATTTCTGCCGAAGTGGTAATTCTAACATCATACAAATAGTCCTAACTTTACCATGGACCTTTCCCACTACACCATGCTCTCAATGGGTGATTTCACCTTATATTTTTCTGAGGTGACCAAAGGCATTTTCTTTTCAATCCTAAACTGTCTATGTATTTCTTCAATATTTTTTCCTCCCAACTCTTTTCTTAGAAGCAAAAGTAGCAATCTTATTTTCCAAGGTAAAAAATAAATAAATATACATGGGTTGGCAAAAAAAAGGGTTATAGTTGTAATACAAATAAATAATACAATAATAAACAAATGCAAGAATAAACTTTGTTTCCTGGATTCACAACTTTAAACTATTTTTCCCACCTTTGTACTCCATCAGAAATTTGGCCCCTCAATTATTCCCTCTTTGATCCTGTCCTCATTCTCTTGATTTCATTTGTTTAATGTTTCTTGGTACATGCAATCAACTTACTTTACTATGATGCTAAAATGAAATGTTGGCGACAATAGTGATGATATAATTTATGAAATATCCAGGTCTAAGCATTAGGCTCTAGACCAAGCCTCAGCTTTCTTTCTTATTTTTTCTTTATTTTTTTTCTTTTTAAAAATTGAATTTATTAGGATAACATTGGTTAATAAAATTATATAGGTTTCAGGTGTACAATTTTATAATACATCATTTGCATACTGTATTATGTGTTCACTACCCCAAGTCATCTCTCTTTCCATCACTAATTTTCCCTCCTTTACCCTTTCCTGCTCTCCCCACCCCCATTTCCCTCTGCTAATGATTGTATTGTTATCTGTCTATGAGTTATTTTGGTTAATCCCTTCACCTTTTTGGTACTTAGTGTGCTCACTGGTACTTGGTATCCTTGCTTCCCAGCCCTCTTAATGGACAGAGCTGAGGAATATAATTATGTACATGTATACAGAGATACACCTCTATTTCTCTGGATATTTGTAACTGTGTATATATGTACAAGGGGTCAATGAGAGGAAAAATGGCACATATATAATACTTTCAACCATAATTTTTTTAAAATAATAAAAATAAATAATTATACCACCAAGTGCATAGTGATTCTAATCTTATACCACAGAGTTCAATCTAACCATCCTGGCTTCCTCAATGCAATTTGTTCAATGACACTGAGAAAACTGGTTCTCATTATCTACAATATATTTACCAATTTGCTCAATCCTAGAATATATATATAAAGTAGTTTCAGAATTGCTAACTCTTAATTCTATGAAAAAAACAACCTACTTATTAGCATGCAATATTTATAGTTCTATATGTCTTTAACTTTAGGTAATATCTATACTAATAATAACCTAGGTGACTGTCATGCCCTCATGTTATCACAAGAGGACTATCAAAAGATGACCATCACAAAAAGGCTGCATGCACAGTTGAGGCGGGGCCTCGCAGCTGCTCCACCTGGTGAGGCCTGGGGGGGTGTCCCACTGCTCCACATTGCACAGAGGAAGCTGGTCCCAGCATCTCTACTGCCTTGCATGGAGGAGGCGGGTCTAGGTGGAGCAGGCAGATCACTGCAAGAGAGGGCAGTTATGGGTGATCATGCTGGCAGAGGAGGGCAGTTGGGTGTGATTAGGTCAGCAGAGGAGGGAAATTGAGGGTGATCAGGCTGGCAGGGGCGGGCAGTTCTGAGCAATCAAACTGGCAAAGAAGGGCAATTGGGGGTGATAAGGACAACAGGGGAGGGCAGTTGGTGGAGAAGGGGCTGGCAGGGAGTGGTTAGGGGGCAATCAGGCTGCCAGGAAGAAATGGTTAAGGGCAATCAGGCAGGCAGGCAGGTGAGTGTTTAGGAGCGAGGGATCCTGGACTGTGAGAGGCCAGTACTGTGAGAGGGATGTCTCACTGACTACTTAGGTCAATCCACAGACAGGCAGACATCCCCTGAAGGGACCCAGATTGGAGAGGGTGCAGGCCGGGTTGAGGGCCCGCTCTACTCCCCGTGCACGAATTTCATGCACCAGGCTGCTAGTAGTAAGAATAATGTACTTAATAACTATTGAGCTAAATTTCCACCCTTCTATCTGCTTTCACTGTGAATGTGTTATGTCAATCACTTGACTATCAGATGGATTCCTTTATTTCCATTTTTATTTCATTTCTGAGCCCCTCCCATCTTTGTTAAATGTATGTATATATGAGTAAATGTATGTATTTTTAAATTGATTTTAAGTAAAACATTAATGTGGTTCTGAAAGTTAAAACTACTCGGAAACATACATTTAGAGAGGTCTGAATCTTATCCCAGTCCTTTATAAATTGTTCCTATCCTTTCTATTTTTCTCCTATTCGCTGTTGTAGGTAACCAACCCATTAAGTATTTTTTTTTTACCTTCCTTGGGTTTCTTTCTGCAAAAATTAAAATTAGCATATATATGTATGTTCTTTTATTTCTCTATCTTATTGCACCAAAGTAACATATGATATACAATCTTTGTTTTTTTTTT
This sequence comes from Lasiurus borealis, assembly GCA_004026805.1. Lineage (NCBI taxonomy): Eukaryota > Metazoa > Chordata > Mammalia > Chiroptera > Vespertilionidae > Lasiurus > Lasiurus borealis. The sequence goes on along the minus strand of PVJN01036622.1, from coordinate 11,100 downwards.
TAATTTTTTATTTAACAGTATTTCCTGGAGGTCACTCCATGTCAGTTCATTCATTCTTCCTCATTCTTTTTTGCAGTTGAATTATATCCTGGCATATGGATACACCATATTTTATTCAACCAATCTCTTAAGTAAGAAAATTTGGGATCTTTCCAAAATTATAAATTTCCCAAAATAATTCTGGAGCAAATAACCTTGTGTATACATATTTCTTTGTTGTTGATGATATAGTTTCATGGTAAAGTCCTAGAATTTGGATTAATGGTTTGAATGATATTTTAATAAATATGACCCAATTCCATTTCATAAGGGTTGAAACTATTTGTATTACCACCAGAACATGAAGGCATATATATGAGTATATAGTCTCCTACAGCATTGATAATAGAATGGATTGTCACACATTTACTATTTTTTATTTTACAGGAGTTTAAATTTACAGAAAAAATGTGAAATAATATACATAATTCCCATATACCCCACATTGAGTTCTCTCTATTATTAATATCTCACATGTAATTCATTTCTTACAATTAATGAAAAAATATTGAAACATTATTATTAATAAATGTCCATGTTTTATTGAAAGATTACTAGTTTTTATGTAATATCTTTTTTTTAATTCTAGGATCCCATTTATAATAAGACCTTACACTTATTTATCATGTCTCCTTTGGTTCCTCTGTGACAGTTTCTCAAACATTGCTTGCTTTTGATGATCTTAATAGTTTTGTAGGGTACTGGTTAGATATTTTGTATAACATTCCTCTACTGGGATGAGTCTGATGTGTTTCTCATGGTTACATGGGGTTATAAGATTTTGAGAGGAAGACCACACAGAGAAAGTACAATTTTCATCAAATCATATCAATGGGACATATTAGCAACATGAATTGTGGCTGTTGACATTGACCTTGATCACCTATCTAAAGTAGTATTTGTCAAGTTTCTCCACTATAAAATTAATGATTTTTCCCTTTTTCCATACCATATTGTATGGATGCTATTACCATATACAGACCACACTTAAGAAGTAGATAATTATGTTTCACTTGTTTTTTAAATATATATATATATATATATATATATATATTTGATTTCAAAGAGGAAGGGAGAGAGAAATAGAAACATCAATGATGAGAATCATGGATTGACTACCTCCTGCATGCTCTCTACTGGGGATTGAGTCTACAACCCAGGCATGTGCCCTGACCTGTAATCAAACTGTTACTTCCTGTTTCATTGGTCAATGCTCAACCACTGAGCCACACCAACCAGGCATGTCTCTGGCATAGTCTCATCATTATAGGGGTTTTAGTCATTTATTTATTTAACATTTCCTTACTTTCTGGAAATTGTTTTCCATGTTCATCTGTTCTCTTTATTGTCCTAGAATTGGCCATTTCTTTAAGGGACCCAGCTTCCTATTATTAAACCATAGCATTAGAAACCAAGATCTGGGTTCTAGGTGTGCTCTTTGGTATTAGACTCTCTTAGTGGATGGAACTAGAAAATACATGTTTGTACACTAATACATATACATCTTTTTATCTATTATGAATGACCTACCCACCTATATTTATATTAAGCTAAACATGAGTTTGTATACACAGGCCAATGCTAATTCATCAGCATGTAGATCATGGCTCCTCCCCTTGCTTATCTGTAGCCTTCCACTACAGCAGTGAGAAATTTAATTTCCACTATTCAACATCCACTTAGTTAATTGTTCAGTTACAGTATCAGCATCAGAATTGTAAAACTATACCTCCATGGAAAACAACTTTAGCAGCTAGAATATAGTGTTTGTGTAGCAGTCTTTATGTATAGTTTACTAGAGGCCTGTTGCACAAAATTCTGGGACCCCTTGAGGAATGTCCAATTGGCTGTTTAGGCCTGATCCAGGTAGGATTGGGCCTAAACAGGGAGTTGGACTTCCTCTCACAATCAAGGACTGCAGACTCCCATCTGTTTGCCTGCCTGCCTTCCTGATTGCCCCTAACCGCTTCTGCCTTAAATTCTGAACAATCCCTAATAAATTCTGCTGCCAGCCTTATTGTTGCCTAACTGCTCCCATGCCAGCCTGTTTACCCTTACCTGCCCTCCCCTGCAGGCCTGGTCACCCATAAGTGCCCACCCCTACAGGCCTGGGTCCCCCCCAGCTTCCCTTCCCTGCAGGCATGGTTACCCACAACTTCCCTCCTCTGCTGGCCTGGTCACTCCTAAGTGCCCTCCCCTCTAGGCCTGATTACTTACAACTTCCCTCTCTTACAGACCTGGTTCCTCCCAACAGCCCTCCCCTGCTGACCATTTTGTGGTGACCATCTTATGTCCACAATTGGGCAGTTATCTTTGACCACATGAGGGAAGCCATCTTGAGTGTTGGAGTGATGGTAAATTTACATATTCTTCTTTTATTACATAGGATTAGATAGGATAGAGGCCTGGTGCCCCAGTGGGGGCCAGCTGGTTTGCCTTGAAGGGTGTCTTAGGTCAGGATAGGAATTCCCTTGAGGTGTGAGGTAGCCTGGGCGAGTGGCTTCTGGTGATTTTCAGGCTGACCACACCCTCTGGCAACCCAAGGAGACCCTGATATCTGGGATTTAACTATCTTCTATGATTGAAACTTTGTAGTCTTGAATGGAGCCAAGGTTCCTACTCACACTGAGGCCACAGCCATCTTGGTTGGATTAATTTGCCTACTCACTCCTAATTGCCTGGTGGGCATGGCTTGTGGGTATAGCAGAGTTATGGTCAATTTGCAGATTACTCTTTTATTAGATAGGCTTTTTAATTTAGTCTTACCTGAAATACATCCTAATTGGTTATGGTATATAAATAGCTTTATTTGCTATTACATTTTTTTGGCTAATATTTGGTTGAGGGTTCTCATATCTCTAATCATAAGAAATGTTGACCTCTAGTTTCCCTTTCTCATAAAGTCTTTGGTCTGGTTGTGGTATTAAGGTAGTACTGGCCTCACAGATTGAATTAGGAAGTATTCTCATTGATTCCATCTTTTAGAAGATATTATAAAGAATTGATATTTCCTCTTGCATGTCTGGTAGTATTCACTTATAAAACCATCTTGGCCTAGTGCTTTCTCTTGTGGGAAGTTATTAATCATAGATTTAATATATTTAATAGATATAAGCCTTATAGATAATCTATTTCTACTTTTGTGAGTTTTGGTACTTTGCATCTATTTAAAGAATTGGTCCATTACATCTAAATGATCAAATTTGTGGTCATATAGCTATTCATAGTATTTATTTATCATCTTTTTTTAAATATCCATGATATTTAATGTTATCATATTCATGTTATCAGTAGTGATAACCTCTCATTCATTTTTTAAACTGGTAATTACATCAATTATTATTATTTTTTTTATTCTTGGCTAGCTTCGCTAGAGTTTTACCAATTTTATTGATATTTTTTAAAACAGTATGGTATTGGCAGAAAAAAACACTCAGAGACCAATGGGAGAAAATTGAGAGCCCAGAAATAAACCCATATATATGTGCTCAAATAATTTTCAGCAAAGAAGACAAACATACACAGTGAAGAAAACAAACCCTCTTCAATAAAAGGTGCTTGGGAAATTGAAAAGACACATGCAAAAGACTGAAACTAGTATGCTATTTCTCAAGATACAAAAATTAACTCAAAATGGATCAAAGTCCTAAATTTAAGACCTGAAACCATAAAATGCATAAAAACAAAACAAAACACATAGGTACCAAAATCATGGACCTTGGTTTTAGAGTGAATTTTATGAATTTCACCAGAAAGACAAAAGAAGTAAAAAAAAGTAATAATAATAACAATGATAATAATAATAATAATAATAATAATAATAAATCCACCTAAAAAGCTTCTACACAGCAAAATTAACCATCAACAAAACAGAAAGGCGACCAACTGAATGTGAAAATAAATTTTCAAACAATACCTCCAATAAGGGGCTGATATTAAAAATATATAAATAACTCACAGAGCTCAATAACAGCAATAAAAACCCCACACACAATTCAATTTAAAAATAGGCAGATGACTTATCCCAAGAAGACATACAATTGGCCAATGGATATATACAGAGATACTCGTATCTATTAAGGAAATGAAAATCAAAAGTACAATTAGATACCACCACACACCTTCTCATATCAACAAGACTAATAATAATAAGTGTTGGAAAGATCTTGGAGAAAAAGGAACCCCCATTCACTGCTGGTGAGAATTTAAAGTGGTATAGCCACTATGGAAATCAGTATAAATTTAAGAATAAAGTTACTCCTCTTGTTATCTACCCCAAAGAGGAAAACACTTACAGTGGTACCTCGAGATATGAGTGCCCTAACATACGAGATTTTTGAGATACGAGCCATATAGCTAGCGATTTTTTTTGCTTTGAAATACGAGCAACATTTGAGATATGAGTAATCCTGTGGATTGGCCAACTGCACACGATCCACCAGTTTACTGCGACTCAAGCATCTCATAATTTCCAATGTCTCAGTCAGTGTGCTTGTTTACCTCATTGTCGAAGCATCTTTTGTGCATTTACATACTTTATCACATTTCTTTTTATAACCATGGGTCTGAAGAAAGCGAGTGGAAAGGTCAGTGCTCAGAAGAGGATGATGTCTATTGAATTAAAGCATGAAATCATAGAAAAATATGAGCAAGGTGTGCGAGTGGCTGACTTGGTAAGGCAATACTGGGCGTAGTACTTCAACAATATGCACTATGCTTAAACAGAAGGAGTCGATAAAGGGTATAACGCCAGCTAATGACGTTACAATAATTTCTAAGCTCCATAGCTCTCTCCATGAAAAAAATGGAGAATCTACTGATGGTGTGGGTGACAGAGAAGCAGCTTAAAGGAGATACATTAACACAGGGCATGATATGCGAGAAGGCGTGAGTGATTTATGGTGATTTGCTAGAGCAGACCCTGCACACATCCACGGATGAAGCATCAAAAGACTCATTTAAAGCCAGTAGAGGCTGGTTTGATAACTTCAGGAACAGGTCCGGCATTCACTCCATCCTCAGGCATGGTGAGACAGCAAGTTCAGATGTGAAGGCAGCTGAGGATTACCTCAAAACTTCTTCAGAACTGATGGAATCCAAAGGATATAGCCCCCAGCAAGTCTTCAACTGTGACGAGACAGGGCTTTTCTAGAAGAAGATGCTGAATAGGACTTATATAACGGCAGAGGAGTAGGCGATGCCAGGCCACAAACCCATGAAGGATAGGCTAACTCTCGCACTGTATGCCAATGCGAGTGGCGACTGCAAGATCAAGCCTTTGCTCATATACCATTCTGAAAACCCCAGAGTCTTTAAGTCACATAAGATTTTAAAAGATAAACTTCAAGTTATGTGGAGGGCAAACCCTAAGGCATGGGTCACAGGGCAGTTCTTTGTGGAGTGGGTAAACCTGGTTTTCAGCCCTTCTGTTAAGAAATATCTACAGGAAAACAACCTAACCATGCAAGCCCTCCTTGTCCTCGACAATGCTCCTGCTCACCCACCAAACCCCAAAGATGAACTTCTCCAAGAGTTCAAGTTTATAAAGGTTGTCTACCTACCTCCCAACACCACTCCTATCCTGCAGCCCATGGATCAGGAGGTGATTTCTAATTTTAAAAAGCTGTACATCAAGCACTTGTTCCGGCACTGCTTTGAGGTGATGGAGAACACAAACCTCACCCTTCGAGCGTTCTGGAAGAACCACTTTAACATCGTGATATGCCTCAGAATTATTGATCAGGCCTGGCTGGGTGTTACAAGGAGGACTTTGGATGGAAGAAGCTGTGGCCTGAGGCCATAGCAGAAAGGACCTTCGAAGGATTGGAACCCAAGGTACCAGTGGAGGAGGAGATAGTGTCTCTGGGAAAATCCATGGGCCTGGAGGTGGATGAGAGAGACGTGAATGAGCTGGTCGAGAAGCACTCTCTGGAACTCACCATGGAGGAGTTACAAGAGTTGCAGTCTCAGCAACATGCGGAGTTTCTCCAAGAAATTGGTTTCGAGTAGGAGCCAGAGATGGAGGAGATCTCTACAAGTGAGATAAAGGAGATCTTAGGAATGTGGGAGAGGGTGTCACACTTCGTGGAAAAGAAACTCCCCAAAAAAGTTGCTACTGGTCATGTATCAGAGCTGTTCAATGAAACTTTCTTCACCCATTTCAGAAACATTCTGAAAGGGAGGAAGAGGCAAACCTCGTTGGACACGTTTTTTTTTTAACTCAGCCAAAAATGCAAAGACCAGTAGCAATTAAGTTCAGTGAAGATTAGTTAAATTACATTCAGTTTAGGGATAAAGTGTACCATTAAGAGTGTAATGAGTAGGTAAATACACTTTATAAAACCAGTTTAGCCGAGACCGGTTTGGCTCAGTGGATAGAGCATCGGCTTGTGGACTGAAAGGTCCCAGGTTCGATTCCGCCTGGGGGCATGTACCTTGCTTGTGGGCATATCTCCACAGTGGGGTGTGCAGGAGGCAGTTGATCGATGTCTCTCTCATCGATGTTTCTGACTTTCTAACTCTCACCCTTCCTCTCTGTAAAAAATCAATAAAATATATATTTTAAAACACAGTTTATTCCTTTACATTCTCTTTTATTATGTTTTTATACAATATTTGTCATTTATAAATACATTTTTCTTATTCAAAAACACATAACAAGAACAACTGGGGTGGCATTTTGGGGGCTGGAACGGATTAATGATATTTCAATTGATTTCAATGGGGAAATTTGCTTTGAGATACGAGCAACTTGATATACAAGCCAGGTTATGGAACGAATTAAACTCGTATCTCAAGGTACCACTGTATTTGCAAAGATGTATGCAACCTTATGTTCATTGCAGCAGTATTCACTTTGGCCAAGACAGGGAAACAACTGGTGTCCCTTGACAGATGATTGAATAAAGAAGATGCGGTACATATATACAATGTAATACTATTGAACCATAAGAAAAGATGAAATACTGCCATTTGCAACAACATAAATGAATCTTGAAAATATCATACTACACGAAATAAGACAGATGGAAAAAGTCAAGAACCATGTTTTTACTCATATGTGGGATATAAAACTGAAAGCAGCAACAACAACAACAAAAAAAACCCACAGACACAGACAATGGTATGGTGGTTACCAGAGGAAAAGGTGTGGGGTTAGGTAGAAAAGGGTTAAAGGGCTCAAATATTATGTAATGGAAGAAGATTTGACTTTGGGTGGTAGAATTGTACACTTGAAATTGATATTATTTTATTAACCAACTAGAGGCCTGGTGTAGAAATTCATGCACAGGTCAACAATTCTACGTGGTCAACAAGTGGAGTGATCAGTGCTGATCGGGGTGGCCGGCTGGGTAAAGGGACCATGGGAGGTTGGCTGGCCATGGGAGGTTGGGTGAGGGAGCACACTGACCACCAGAGGGAAGCTCCTGTGTTGAGTGCCTGCCCCCTGATGGTCAGTGCCCATCATAGCAACCAGTTGACCAGTCATTAGGTTATTTGGTTATTTAGGTTTTTACATATATAGATGTCACCCCAATAAATTTAATAAAACTCAAAAGCCACTAGACTTCTTTTGCACTATTTTGTCTGTTTTTCTTCTTTTTAAAAAAAGTATATTTTATTGATTTTTTATAGAGAGGAAGGGAGATAGATAGAGAGTTAGAAACATCAATGAGAGAGAAACATTGATCATCTGCCTCCTGCACACCCCCTACTGGGGATGTGCCCATAACCAAGTTACATGCCCTTGGCTAGAATCACCCTGGGACCTTTCAGTCCCCAGGCTGATGCTCTATCCACTGAGCCAAACCAGTCAGGGCTGTTTTCTTGTTTTCAATTTCATTGATTTATGCTCTAGTTTTTATAAATTTATTTTTCCACTTTTTTTTGGGCTCACATTGTATTTGTTCTCTATTTTGGTGTGGTGTAATCTTCTGTTATTGAGTTTATGTATTTTTTTCTTTTTCAATATACTTGGGTAACACTATACATTTTCCTCTAAGTCATATTGGTGTGGCGATAACGTGTGGGAGAGAGAAAACTTTTTTGTAATCTTTTGGTTCAATCTCAGTGTTTTCCTAAGCAGTTGTCTCTTCACAAGTGTTTCCACAATGGTATAACTTCTTCCCACACTGGCTTTTGGTGAGACAGGAAGGTTAGAGGGAGTTGGAGTGAGGAATGTCCTTCTACCAGCTTAAATAAGGCTCTTTAAAGTATTTTCTCAAATGCCGCATGCATTTGTTACAGAGAACACTCTGAGAGTATTTTAGGATGATTACGCTTCTCCCTCTGTCAGAGTCAGGAGGGGATCTCTCAGGATCTTCACTGTGATAACCACGTGCAGTTCTCAGAGGTAAAATACATTTATTTGTAGGTTTTCTAAAACCACACCTCCAGGAGATTCTCCCTCTCATGTTACTCCTCTTTCAGCCTCTATGGATTGGATCAAAATTACCATTAAATGGTTCTACCAATTAATGGCTACTGTGGATTCTACTTTAGATAAACAGATATTAACTGTAACTTTCTGAATTCCTTTAATTCTACAGATTTCTTTCTTTGCTTCTTCAATTCTCTGATGGGTCCAGGAAAAGTTATTGATTTTTAGTTTATCAGATTTTGTTTTCTTGCTTTAAGGATGAGCATGACAATACCAAATCTCTTATATGTCAGGATAAAAATGGAAATCTTGCCATATTTTTTCATTGTTTCTGAGCAGACAAGTGAGATATAGTATCTCCACGTAGTTTCAGTTTACATTTCTTTAATTATATGTGATGAAAATCTTTTCATATGTTTAGGGGATGTTTGTATATTTTTGCACATGCCTTTTAAAATTTTCCTATCTCTGTTGGTGGCACTATTATCATCCCACGTTGATTATTGACTCATCACATTCCTCCCATGTAAAATGAATCATCATGTACTAACCACTGTTTCCAGTTTCTCTTGCTCCATATTCTTATATTTAATACTAGAGGCCTGGTGCATGAAATTAGTGCACTGGAGGGGGCATATCCCTCAGCCCAGCATGCACTCTCTCTAATATGGGACCCCTTGGGGGATCTCCATCAGATATTCCTCTCACAATCCAGGATGGCTGGCTCCCAAACACTCGCCTACCTGCCTGATTGCCCCTACTGGCTTCTGCCTGCCAGCCTGATCACCTCCTAACTACTTCCCTGCCAGCCTGATTGATGCCTAAATCCTTCCCTACCAGTCCAATTGCCCCCAACTTCCCTCTACTGCTGGACTGGCAGCCCCTAACTGCTCTCCCCTGTAAGCCATCTTGTGACCACACGGGGGTGGCCATCTTGTGCAAGGGTGTGACAATCAATTTGCATATTACTTCTGTATTATATATGATTCTTGATATTGCCACTCTAGTTAAAAACCTGGCATAATAAATTGGTTTTCAAAATAAATTTCTTGTATTTGCTTCTTGTTCACTTTAATCTTATGTTTTTGAGAAAGATGCATTAATCTGCTGAGAGGTTAGGGGCATTATAGGGTATAGTCATTTAGAACTCCAGTTTTGGAGTCAAACAGAGCTAAGTTCAACCTTTGTTTCTCATAGCTTTGTGATGCTATATATGTCATTTTACCTCTCTTAGCTTTCATCTCTTCATATGCTAAATGCTACTAATATTTACTCACAGATTGTGTTATTGATCAATAAAGGCAACATAATCAATGTACTTAGCACAATATTTAACGTATATTAATCTTTTTACACAAGAATATTTAAAAAAAAACATCCAAACTCTTTATTGTGATATTGCAAATCCTTTTATCCTATTACCTCTCATATAACCACATTATCCTATAGAATAAAAGGCTAATATGCAAATTGTCCCCTTGGGAGTTTGGCCACTCGCTATAACATGTGCTGACCCCCAGGGGTGGTGTGGAATGAAGGAAGGCCCATATTAGCCCTGATTGCTGGTCAGGCCTAGGGACCCTACACATGCATGAATTTCATGTACTGGGCCTCTAGTTCTTTAGTAAAATTGAACTATTCACCATTTCCTAAAGGCTTGTGGCCTTCCATCTTCATAGCATTACCATCCACCTTATATATCCTATACTTCTGATCTCTAGATAATGATATCCTACTCATTCTTCAAAATCTGGGTCAAATGCCATACTCTCCTTTAATATTCCTCTTATTATACTGTTTTGAAATCATATTTCATTATTAAGTACCTATAGCATATCTCTTTGTCCTTCTTTTGATTAAATATGAGAGCATTTGATAGATTACATAAGAAACTAAATGATTCATTCTAATATGTACTGTTACATGCAAGTAGTAAAGGCTCAATAATTATTGTCTTATGGAATAAAATCAGTGTCATTTTAAAATCCCCTTTGAATAGTTTAAGGTATAGAATATGTTATTAAACAATAAATTTTTCTCAGAAAATATCTGTGTAATAGTGAAAAAGGGACACTTTTATAGAAAATATGTAAGATCTGAAATATAAGGAACTGAGAAAAAAAAGCTTTGAAGGCTGGCATGTGAAGCCCTGCACAACCTGAGTTACGAGGCACCAAAAGGGAAGACTTGAGTGCTAAGCAAAAAATAAAAGTTACAGTTGAATGCAAGTCTTTAAACTTCTTCTGAGTATCACTACCAGATAGAATTAAATGTTTAAAAGGTCCATTTTTAATAAGAGTGACATCATCAGTGAGATTCTAAGTACCATTAAGTTACACAGATAGCTTACATAATATTATCAGAAACTTTAAATATTCTCCTCCTGATCATAGATGCTTTGGAAGTATCTATTGAGTGAGCACCATTTTATTTTCTTCAATGAGTTCAGGAGGCCTTGGTCACATTCAGGCTCAGTCACAGCTTTCATTTATAAACTATTGACCTGATTCATGAATTCGTGCATGGGTGGAGACTTATATAACTGCTGGTTTGCCCCAATGGGGGCCCATTGGTCTGGGCCAGTGGGGGGGGGAGGGGCTATGGGTGGTTGGCTGTCAGCACTGATGTTGGGGCCTGACCAGGGACCTGGCTGGCCATCCACAGGGGCTGGGGGGGAGGGG
>PVJN01036621.1:0-21390 GCA_004026805.1 Lasiurus borealis | reverse complement strand
TATTGTGAAATCACATTTTATCTACCATTTTCAAGCCCATTTGATTTATCCTAGCTTGGCATATTAGAATAGACATGGGGATACAAACAGCCTGATAGTTAAAATTTTGTCTGCATATGAATCTCCTCTGGCTTCCTCCTCTGCCAGGAAAATTTCTCCTGTTGTCAGTCAACTGATCCTAATATCATCTTGGAACAGAGCAAACATTTTAAAGTGCAAAGCAAAAGTCCTCCCCCAGCCCTGGAGAGAAAACTTTCTTTTCCTTGAGCAGTTGATGTCTTTAAGAGAGATGACTTCAGTTGGTTCAGTTAAATGATCGAGGACACAGTTAGCTCCATATAAAGGAAAGTGTTTGAATGCCAGTACCATTGATTTCAAGTAATTATCCAATTATTTGGAAACCATTGTGTAAGAACAGAATCTGAGTCAGACATTGCAAAAGGGACAAATCCCCCTTCAGTGAACAGCAGAAATGGAGTTTTGTTGTAGTTTTTAAATTTTGTATTATTAATTTTGAAATATATTTATTAACTGAGAAAGGAACTCAGAACTCTGGACCATGAATCACATTGCTTTAATTAACTGATGGCTTCCAATTCCTTTCAGTGTTATGGTCAGAATGAGTTACTCTGAACCTAAAGAAGAAAACAAAGACACAGCTTTATTGCAAACATTAGCAAAAGGTCTTGTTTTAAGGCAGACAAAGCAAGTCTTCTTCAGACAGCCTTACAGTAATTGAACCAGAGACTGAGCTTATTTCAACTATTATCCCAGTACACATTATATTAACTATTGGCTAAACATAAATTGTTAACATGACAGAAAATAGTCACCAGGGAGAATACTCACAAATCAGAACACAGTAGTGATGGTCATTGAAAAGATTTATAAACACACAGACACAAAACAACACAAAAAAACAAAACCAAAACAAAACTCCTCGTATGTTAGAACATCTGTAAAGCTCTGCACTGATCTTGTGTTTTTAGGAAAGTAAAATGTCTGTTAGGGATGATTCATGGGGTCCATAGGAAAGTGGTGAAGATCTAGTGGGGGAAAGGACAAATCTAGGTAATGGGAATTTAGGGGAGAAAGAAAGTTCTTTTTGAGCTTTCAAAGTTTTCATTATTGAGCTAAAAGGGATAAAATGCTTTGGATCAATTTAAATAAAGCAAGTGAAAGGTGCTCAAAATGAGAATACATAATTACTTTATTTCAGAACTAATCAAGGTAGTGCCTTATTTAAAAAGTGTTTGGACAATAGATATGTTAGTGCAGTGGTACCTCCAGATATGAGTTTAAACCTTGAGGGTGGGAAACTATGAGATGCTCAAGCCGCAGTAAACTGGTGGGTCATGTGCAGCCAGCCGATCTGCGCGATTACTCCTATCTCAAATGTTGCTCGTATTTCAAAGCAAAAATCGCTCGTATCTCAAAAATCTTGTATGTTAGGGCACTCGTATTTCGAGGTACCACTGTATATTTAACTAGAGGCCTGGTGCATAAAATTTGTGCACTGTTGGGTGTCCCTCAGCCCAGCCTGCACCCTCTCCAATCTGGGACCCCTGTGGGGATCAGGCCTAAACTGGCAGTCAGACATCCCTCTCACATTCTGGGACTTCTGGCTCCCAACCACTCACATGCCAGCCTGATCAATGCCTAATTGCTCCCCTGCACACTTGGTCCTCCCCCACTCCCCAAATGCCTGCCCCTGCAGGCCTGGTCCCCTCCCAACTTCCTTCCCCTGTAGGCAAGGTTGTTCTCAACTGCCCTCCCCTGAAGTCCTGGTAACCCCTAACTGCTCTCCCCTCCAGGCCTGGTCACCACTAACTATCCTTCCTTGCCATCTAATCCTCCCCAACTGCCCTCTCCTTCCAGCTTAGTCTCCTCCAATTGCCCTCCCCTGCTGCCTGGTCTCTCCCAACTGCTCTCCCCTGCAGGCCTGATCATCCACAACTACCCTCCCCTGCAGGCCATCTTGTGGTGGCCATCTTTGACCACATGGGGGCAGCCATCTTATGCGAGGGTGTGAGGGTCAATTTGCATATTACCTCTTTATTATATAGAACATTTTTATCTGTATTCAGCATATCTATACTAGAGGCCCTCTACATAAAATGTGTGTGGGGGGGGGGGGAGGTTAGTGGAGGATGGTGTCCCTCAGCCTGACCTGCACCTTCTTGCAATCCAGGACTCTTCAGAGAAGGTCCCTAGGCCTGGCCAGCGACTGGGGCCTCTTGGGGCTTTCTTCCACCAGCTGCAGGAAGCTGGTCCCACCCCTGCTGCTGCCACTGCTAGCTATCTTTGCGGCACTGCTCCCCCACTCCCACCCCACCATTGGTTGCCTCCCTCTGAGGGTGACAGGTGTGGGGTGCAATCACTTGGCTGGTCTGGGCCTCTCTCTGTGAGGAGATTGCTGGCCAGCCTCGCACATCCGCCATGGCATTGCTGGCCAGTGGCCTGAGCCTCCCTCTGCAGGGTGATTGTGGAGGCTATCCCCACCTCCATCAATCACCTTGTGGCCAATGGCCTCTACCTCCCTCTGTGAGGAGATTGTGGGGCAATGGTGAGGCCCCCCAACCAATTGTTTCATACCTGCCTTGGCTGGACTGGTGCCAGTGCATGTCATAGTGTGGTTGTCTGGAAGGTCATCCCGACAGTCATTCTACTGTTCAGTTATTTGGTCGATTTGCATATTACCCTTTTATTATTATAGATATCAAAAGAGAGGTTGAAAGTTTTAAGGAATTGACTCATAGTTGTGTGTGTGTGTGTGGGGGGGGGGTGTGGTTAGACAGTCTGAAAGCCATAGGGCAGGCCAACACTGACAATTCAGGTAAAAGTTCATATTACAGTCTTAAGGCAGAATTGTTTTTTCCTTGGGGAACCTCTGTCTTTTGCTCTTGAAGCGTTCAACTGATTAGATGAGGCTCACTCCAATTTTGAAGAGTAATGTGCTTTATTTAAGTTTACTGTCTGTGAATGTTAATCACATCTAAAAGCTATCTTCATAACAATATTTAGACTGGTGTTTGGCCTAAGAATTTGGCAGCATAGCCTAACCAAACTGACCCTTCACAAACAGCTTTAGAGACTACCTTTAATTTTGTACATTTTAGTTTCCCATAGTGTCTAGGAAGAATGAGATGATGTATTAGGTATTAACTAAACTGTCAAACTGTATATGTATTTCTGATATTTTAGAGTATGGTGAGCATCTGTGTGTCTGTGTGTTAAATGTTGTGCCATATGCTCAATATTATTGGTGTGTGCTTCTAACTTACATTTCAAAACAAGTATATGCTGCCACAGCATTTCTCCTGCAAATGTCCAAAGGAATGTAATCTGGACATTTCAAATACTGCAGTTAAATATACCTTCAACAACAACATTTTATAAAACTTCACTCCAGATTCTGAATCATCTGGCTAATATCTTTGAGGATGAAGGCCTTAAACATAAAATAAATAAATGGTCCATTGAGATATATGACTTAGGTAATCTAGACATGGATCTTTTATTCTTTGTGTTAACATTAGCAAGAAAAAATGTGATAAATATATGGTAAACTTTATTCAAACCATTTGCACTGATTTTCAAAAGTGGATGTGTTATAAACCTTAAATGCTTTGTTTTTGTTTTATTTTATATTTTTTGCTTATGTTTATGTTTGCAGAGTGAATCATTCATTTGGTTGGTTGGGTGATTGGTTGGTTTGTAGACTCGGATTAAATTCATTATTCATCAAGACTAGAAAAAAAGATCTATGAATATAAATGGAAATTTATTAAATGAGTTTGAAGAAAATGATCACAGATTTTAGTTGGTTTTAAAGAAAATACATCTCTTAATAAGCATGAACAATTTCACTAGCTTCTGTAAAATAAAGCCTTTTTCTCTCTCCAATATCTGTCTTTCTATTGAAATTGGATGACAAGTAGCACATAAAGGAAAATCATCAAGAACAATCATAATATATACATTTAAGTAAGCCACAGTATCTAATTTGCTATTTAAGAAATGGAAATAAGTAGTTCAACAAAAAATAGTACCAAAAGATCAAAGTAATAGGTTTAAATCATTTAAATGATTAATAAAACTAATCATATTAGCAATTTAAATAGCTATTTAACTTTTGATAGCATATACTTAAATCTCTTTTCTAGTTATTCAGAATTATATCCATTCCTAGTGTAGTCAAAGACTAAAAAGGAAAGATTTATCTTTATTTACTAAGTTTGTAAATACTCCTTTTATTTGATAATACATACAAAGAAAACTCCAGTTTTATTCTTAAGGATTATTTGTTCTCATTAAACTTAGACAGTCTCTTCTTTTTGTTTTTGTTGTTGTTTTTTAGAAATTTTTCTATAGCAACTATAATAATTACCACAAATTTAATGGTTTAAAACAACACAATTTTTTATATATATTACAGTTTTATAGGTAAGAAATCTGAAATGAGTCTCACTAGATTAGAATCAATAGGCCAGCATTCCTTCTGTGGGCTGTAGGAAAGAATCTGTTTCCTTTGCCTTTTCCAGCTCCTTTAGACATCTGTATTCCTTCGCTCAGAGACCCACCCCTTTATCTCCATCCAGCAGACCTTCTTGAATTTCTGACTATCTGGATC
This sequence comes from Lasiurus borealis, assembly GCA_004026805.1. Lineage (NCBI taxonomy): Eukaryota > Metazoa > Chordata > Mammalia > Chiroptera > Vespertilionidae > Lasiurus > Lasiurus borealis. The sequence goes on along the minus strand of PVJN01036621.1, from coordinate 16,757 downwards.
TCTCTCTTCTGCACTTATAAGGCTACACATGATTAGATTTGTCCCATCTAGAGAGTCAGGATAATCTCCTCATATCAAGGTTGGTTGATTAGCAACCTTATTCCATCAGCAGTGATAATTCCTACCTACCATGTAATCTAACATATTCACAAGATCCAGGTTTTAGGACACACACATCACTGTGGGAGTCATTGTGCCTGTAAGTTAATTATCCTTGCAATTAGGTGATGAGCACATAAACTTTCATTGTATAGGTATTAACTTTTCCAACCTGTACATTTGTATAGGTATTAACTTTTCCAAAATAAAAAGGTAAAACAAATAAATTTAGGATTCTATATGACCCAAAGTGCTGAAAGCTGCCCATTGCCTTCACTAGCAGAGGTGTGGACAAGGAACCGGGAAGGCTGGTTAATCTTGAAGATTCTGAAAGGTCAGAGCCAAGAACCAACTGTGTAGTTGAAACAAAGGGAACTGAAGCAACTTCCACTTTTTAGTCTTATGTAAATCCTTACTGATGAGCTCTCATTGGAATTGCCTGCTTAAGGTCTATGGGTGTATCCCAAGACCTGAATAAAAGGGATCATTGCTAGGCCAGAGCAAAGCGGAGCTCTTCCCCTTGAGTTGGGCTCCCACCTGGCCCCCAATATTCCCAAATTAATACTTTATTTTCTAGTCTCTTTCATTTGTCTGCGGCCTCCTCCAGAGCCTGAACTCTGAACCACACACACAACATGGTGGTGGTGTGTATGGGGGGGAGGGGAAATACTCACAACTGGCAGCCCTATGTGGGACATTTGCACTAAAGAATTGTGTCTAAAAAAGTTAATATGTTAATATTCCAAGTTCAGTTACAACTTCATTAATATTCATCCTTTTAGGAAATTTCCATATTTATTTCCAGTGAGCTAGCTGAAAAAAGAAAACATAATGCAACAATTTTTACACTTAAAAATATATTTGCCTCCAGCAAACAGCGCTTCTTCATTTTTCATGCCAAAAATAAGTTTAAAATAATTTTTTAAAATACTTATTACTTAAAAATTTCAGGTTTGGAGAGCTCTTCCATATCATTTGGCCCAAGCACTCTCCAACACATAACTTTCTTTCTTTCTTTCTTTTTTTTTTTTTAATATATTTTATTGATTTTTTTACAGAGAGGAAGGGAGAGGGATAGAAAGTCAGAAACATTGATCAGCTGCCTCCTGCATGCCCCACACTGGAGATGTGCCCACAAGCAAGGTATATGCTCCTAACTGGAATTGAACCTGGGACCCCTCAGTCCACAGGCCGGCGCTCTATCCACTGAGCCAAACCAGTCTTGGCCACATGACTTTCTTGACAAATGATCATCCACACCTTTATTGAACATATCCAAGGATGAGTGGTGAAAGGTCAAACCCTCTGAAGTAGTCTGTTTCATCTTTGGATAACAATGATTATTAAGATTTTGTTCTACATACTTGACTTTGGAGTATAGACATAATACTACTTCTGTATAACAATCTACAAATACTTAAAAGTAATTTATAGAGAGAATCCAAGATGGCAGCATAGGTAAACACCTACACTGCTGCCTCAAACAACAATTTCAAAACTATAACTAAAAGACAGAACGGACAACAGCCAGAACCACAGGAAAGCTGGCTGAGTGGAAATCCTACAACTAGAAGGAAAGAGAGGGGCTCATGGAACCCAGAGGAGCTGCAAAAAGCTGAGATACATAGACACACGCATGGAGAGAGCGGGTGCCAGAGTACCTGGATGGCTTTTTCTGGCCAGAGGGAGACGGAGACTCCCAACATTTAACCCCTTATCCTACGGCACTGAAACCCAGGTCCAGGCAAGACTCATATAAGGAGAGTTCGGACTGTGAAAAGGGAAAAGTGCACGGAAATTTAGGGGAGTTGTGCAAGGGCAGAAGTCTGGTGGCGCGCATAGCACTGCGAGCAGAAAACCGGCTGTTGATTGTGCTGCTGGCTTTCACGAGTGGGCAGGAGACAGAGCCTCCCATTTGCGCCACTTCAAGTCCACTAAACCCCAGTTTCAGGCGAAACTCTGGGGACCTAGAAACATATAGTCCCGGAGTGCTGGGGAGCAGGAAAGGCAGCAGTCTAGAGGCACTGGGCGCGCACACAGGAAATATTCATCATGTTGAATATTTCTTGCCACTCCCATCTGGTCTGCATACTTTCTGTTGAGAAATCAGCTGACAATCGTATGAGTGCTCCCCTGTAGGTAATTTCCCAGAGTCACGTAAGACCAGGGCCCGTGGAGGGTGGGGCAGACTGGAAGGCAAGGTGGTAGCTTAAGCCCTGAGACTCCATCCATCCCAAGCTCAACAGAGAGGCTTTTGCAGTTTTACAAGTCTTGTATCAGAAGGCTGAATCCAACACAGAAGTTCTCCTGGCATAGTGAAAATGCAAAGACAAGGAAAGGGATCACAAACAAAAGAAATGGAGGAAAACAAATGACTGGATATAGAGTTCAAAACCACGGTTATAAGGTTTTTCAAGAATATCCTAGAAAAGTTGGATAAATTTAGCGAGACCCAAGAGGAGATGAAAAAGGACCAACTAGAAATGGAAAAGGAACAACTAGAAATTAAATGTACACTGACTGAAATAAAAAATATTATACAGAGACCTAACAGCAGAGTAGAAGTAGGCAAGAACCAAGTCAAAATTTGAAATATAAAGAATCAGAAAACACTCAACTGGAAAAGCAAGAAGAAAAAAGAATCCAAAAATGTGAAGATAATGTAAGGATCCTCTGGGACAGCTTCAAGCATACCAACATCAGAATTGTGGGGGTGCCAGAAGAAGAGAGAGAGCAAGATACTGAAAACCTATTTGAAGAAATAATGACTGAAAACTTCCCACATCTGGTGAAAGAAATAGACTTACAAGTCCAGGAAGCACACAGAACCCCATATAAAAGGAATCCAAAGAGGACTACACCAAGGCACATTATAATTAAAATACCAAGAACAAAAGACAAAGAGAGAATATTAAAAGCAGCAAGAGAAAAACAGTTCATTACCTACAGGGGAGCACCCATACAATTGTCAGCTGATTTCTCAACAGAAATGATGCAGGCCAAATGGAGTGGCAAGAAATATTCAACGTGATGAATAGCAAGAAACTTCAACCAAGAATACTCTATTCAGCAAAGCTATCGTTCAGAATTGAAGGTCAGATGAAGAGCTTCACAGTTAAGAAAAAGCTAAAGGAGTTCATCAACTCCAAACCAGTATTATATGAATGCTGAAAGGTATTCTTTAAGGAGAGAAAGAAGAAAAAGGTAAAAGATAAAAAATTATGAACAACAAATACATATCTATCAACAAATGAATCTAAAAATTAAGTGAATTAAAATTTGATCAACAGAATAAACTGGTGAATATAATTGAATCAGGAGCACAGAAAGGGAGTGGACTGATAATTCTCTGGATGAAAGGGGTAAGGAGGATATAGGGAGAGACTGGACAAAAATCATACACTATGGACTCATCAGTGGGGGGGTAAGGGTAGAGGGAGGGGTGGGAGCTGGGTGGAGGGGAGCTATGGAGGGTAAAAAGAGAAACAAATGTAAAATCTGAATAATAAAGATTTAATTTTTAAAAAAGTAATTTATATGTCACTCAGAGACAAAATATCTTTAGTTCCTTTAGACATTAATGGCAACCTGAAACTGGTAAAAAATGAAAACTGTGTCCCTATAGAACATTCTATTGTAGGTAAACTTGTTGATTCAACTTAAATGAAAATTTCTCAACAAAATAGTTATCTAACAAATTGAATCATAATATATTGGAAAATCTAGGTATTTTACTCATGGCTCTATTCCAAAAGCCAACCTCACAGATTTTCTGAGATTCTTACCTTCCATAGAAAGGATTTTCAAGCGGGTGGTAAGTGACCATTGTTGCCCTTGGTTAATCCTGGACATACCTTTCCTGTGCACCTAGGAGCTGTAAACATAGATCACTTAAGAAAATCAGAAGTTATCCAATTGACCTGAAGTGTTCTCAACCTTCACTGTACAGCTGTTACTAACTTTTGCCTTTGTGGATAGGAATTGGTTATGGCCCAGGAAACATGAACTCAACATAGGCCATTCTTCTCACCCTATCCCAATGAATGTTTCACAAAATCAGAGTCGGATTATTTAAACTAGGTTTGGCGTTTAGGGTGATCTTTTCAACCGCACTAAATTCTTTCATAGCTTGTATTCTGGCCCCTTTTCTTTTGAACTTGCTTTTAAACAATCTCATAAGCACGTCTGGATAGATCCAATTAAAACTCTCTTATAATTATAATACAGTTTGTTTGGCTGATGTGATTAAGTCTTGCAAACTCAGAAGAGCCTGAACAGGCAACTCCTCTAGCTAGCTAATCACTGTCAAAAGGAAAGACTGCATGTCAACCACTCTAAAACCAGTTTTTATATTTGTGAGGTGTCTGCATCTTTTACTAGGTTTAAAAATAAAAAGCCAACCAGCAGGTTTACTTATTCATTTGGGCTGGTATAGAGGTCATGAATAAGTGATCTTAGCAAATATTTAGGTAGTAGAATTATTATAGACAGACATTCCATGAGTGTTTTATTAAGACTGTGTTTTGATAAAGGAGGCATCTGGTTATACCTCTTTTAAAAATTATTTTCAAGTGAAAATTACATCAACTGTGCTATAAGAAGTAGAATATGGGGAACTCTACCACCCATCTCTCCATTTGATTAAATGATTTCAAAATTCTTATTTTGAAAAATCATGGTCTTTCCAGTAGGTACAAGTTCAACTCACTCAGTGAATAGGTTGCCTTTCTCTCAATTGGTTCATCAACTTCTGCACAAAGATGTAAAATAGATCCAGGGTCTACCAAGATTCATCAATGTCTAATCAGCTACCCTTATTCCTAACTCTATTATATCTCTCCCTCATCTTTTCTCTTAGTTCATTATCATCTTTACTCATTCCATATATGATTTTTGTGTGATGCTTAAAATCCTTTAAGCAAATATCCCATCTAATAAAGAGGGAATGTGCTAATTGACTGCCACACCTTCAAAGATGGTGCCCACAACCACAAGATGGCAGTGCCCAGTCCCCTCAGCCTCACCAGAAAGGCAGGCACACAGCATGGCTAGGCCCGCCCCCAGGCAGGTCTGGCCATTCTGTGCACCTGCCTCTGGAGTCTCCTAGTCTCCTCAATCCCAGCTTCCCAGGGCTGGCCCATGATACAGGCAAACCTCAGACGGCAGCTGCCCAACCACTTAGGGCAGGCCCAAGGTACAGGCAAGCCTGAGATGGCAGCTTCTCAACTGCCCAAGGCCACCTGAGGCTCAGGTAACTAGGATCGGTCGAGGCTTGCACTGCTGGCAGTGGCAGCAGCAGAAGTGTGATGGGGATATTGCCTTCTCCTGATCACCAGGTCGCCTCCTGCTCCTGAGGGCTCCTAGACTGTGAGAGGGAGCAGGCCGGACTGAGGGACTCCCTCTCCAGTACACGAATTTCCATGCACTGGGCCTCTAGTCTATTCATATAAAAGCCCAGTGACCAAATGGCAGAATGACCAGAACGAATGGTCACCAGTCACTATGATGTGCACTGACCACCAGGGGCTAGATGCTCAACACAGGAGCTACCCCCTGGTGGTCAATGCACTCCTACAGTGGGAGCATTGCTCAGCTGACAAGGATGAGCAGGAGTGGCTCCTCCCCTGCCCCTTGGTGCTTTATGCACTACTACATCCCTCAGGGTACACTGGATGCCAATTTCAACCCAATCCCCACAGGCCACACCAAGGGACCCCACGGGTGCACAAATATGAAAAAATTTGTCCTACTTAACACATTGCGTACAGATCACAAGAATCCTCAGGTTTTCTGTTCTAAGGCTTGTGGCCAATCATTATCCGGCCACTGGGTAAAGCTAGAAATAAAACTAATGGTCTGAAATGTAATGAACCTGAGTCCTTTTCTGCAGTTAGTATTTATTAACACACACTATTGGTGATCTTTCTAAACTCATCCCATGACATTTACCACCACACTCCTCACACAAAAACACACTGAAATGGTTACAACTTCATAACATACCAGTTCTTCCCTGGGACTTCATATTCTTATCAGAAAAATGGAAATAATACCTACCTTATAGAGTGGTTGGAAGAATTAAAAGCATTAATTTATGAAAAACTCGTAACATGGTATCTAGCACATAGTAACTAAATGTTATTGTGATTGTTGTAGCGGTGATGATCATATTTTTCCCCAAATTCATGATTTTGCACATATTTTTTCTTCTGCCTAAAATACTGCCTTGTCCACATGAAAAATTCCTCAGTGAGACCCTTCCTAACCTCAATAGGACAAGTTAAGGTCTTTCTTCTATGTACTTTAAAACATTTTAAAGATCTTTATTATTGTACTTAGTACATTGAACTCTACTGATATGTGATGTTTTCATGTATTTCTTTCTGCAACTAGATTGCTAAAGGTGGAATATCCTTAAGTATATCCCTTATACTTAGCACAAAACAAGGCATTAATATATTGGAGGGAAAGAGGGAGGAAAGGAGGAAGGAAGGAAGGAAGGAAGGAAGGAAGGAAGGAAGGAAGGAAGGAAAGAAAGAAAGAAAGAAAGAAAGAAAGAAAGAAAGAAAGAAAGAAAGAAAGAAAGAAAGAAAGAAAGAAGGAAGGAAGGACCTGAAGGAGAAAGAGAGGGAAATGGAAAGTTCAGAAGGGGAGAAGGAAAGAAGAAAGGGCAGAGAGGGAGAAGAGAGCAAGCAAGCACATGGACCCGGTCTTTTGCCACCTATCTTGTCCTCTATCATTCCCGGAAGAACCCCAACAGTAATACATTGGTCTCATTTACAAATTCTGTCAGTACTCCAATTGAGAGTTCCCAAGTTTATCACTCAGAGCATAAATAACTCTGGTTCTGCAAGATATTAATTCATTTGAAGTGATTAATTTGCCTCCTATTTGATGATAATGCCAACTACTGACTAAGGCAAAATCCCTCAGCTTGCCAGCCCCCCAGAAATCATTTGCTCAGAAAATGGCTCATCTAAAAAAGAAGCAGCTACTTTTGAAGTCAACACACGTGTAATCTGTAATTAAAAAATAAAAGAAAAACCTTCAGTGATATCTCATTTTACTTAGAATAAAATTCGTATGTCTACCCCTATATCATCCAGCTCATCTGGGTCTCTGTAACCCCAGCCTTTACCCTTTTATCTTCTCCCACTGTGTACCAACACACTGGCCTTTCTTATATTCTTCTTACTAGCATTTTCACCTGAAAGTCTTAGCACTATCTATTCTTTCAGCTTCTAATGCTTTCTCCTTACACTTTGCATAATCACTATCTTTATTATTCAGTTCTCAACTTAAATGTCACTATATTTTTTAAGTACCCAATATAAAATAGCTGCTAGGAGACTGTCACCACCCCTGATATTTATCTGATAATTTATTTTTGTGTTTTTTGTTTGTATGTTTATTTTCTGTTTTGTTTATTATTGAATTATTAAAATAGTGCTTAGCTCAGAATAAATGTGTTTGATGAATGAATGAATCTTGCTTCCCTATTTCTATGCCCTGTTTTCAACACTGGACAATATTCCTGGTGGAGAATAACAGGATCAACAATAAGTAGTAGGTTGAGTTGATATGGAGAAAGGAACATTGAGTAAGAGGAAGAGAACAGTCTAGCAACAAGGGAACTTTTTGGTGAATTATAGTTACTAGACAAGGTCACTTAAAATCTTCAGCATCATATTAAGAAAGCTTAAACTAAATCTTAATTTTATAGAGGTTTCTTCTTAAAATTGAGGAAAAGTAGACTATAAACTTCCAGGGGGTCAATGATGTTTGTTTTGGTCACTACTGTATATACCACATACCTAGAGCAATACTTGAAATACACTGGGTACTCAATAAATAGTTGAAGGCATGAATGAATGACCAAACATGATATAACCTTTAGGATTTTTTGTTTGGAAATAGTTCATAACAGAAAAAAAAGATAAGTTAGAATAAAATTTCTCAGAATCCAGACAATCGATTATATTTAAACTAGAGGCACAGTGCACAAAATTCGTGCATGGAGGGGATATCTCTCAGCCCAGCCTACACTCTCTTCAATCTGGAATCCCTTGGGGAATGTCTTACTACTGGTTTAGGCCTGATTGCTAGAAATCCCTCTCATAATCCAGGACTGCTGGCCCCTAAATGCTCATCTGCCTGTCAACCTGATCATTCCCAACTGCCCTCCCCTATCTGCCTGATCAGTCCACAACTGCCCACCTCTGAAGGCCTGGTTGCCTCCAACTGCCCACCCCTGCAGGGCTGGTCACCCCCAGCTGCCCTCCTCTGCAGGCCCAGTTACTTTAACTGTCCTCCCCTACTGGCCTGGTCACCCTCAACTGCCCTCCCCTGCAGGCCTAGTCCCCTCTAACTGCCCTCCCCTGGAGTGTCCTGACCACCCACAACTGCCCTCCCCTGCTGGCCTGATTGCGCATCTTGTTGTGGCCATCTTGGGTGGCCATCTTGTGACAACATCATGCAATGCCACTTAGGCTTTTATTATATAGGATGATTTATTAATCTCCTATGTCTTTCCTAAGATCTACTGAGTCATCTAAGACTTGGACCAAGATCATGAACATAATGAGTTTCTGTGCATACTAAAGTTTGAGAATGACTTTCCTAAAAAAGAGAAGATCATGAAAGACCTAAAGTAAAATCTATATTTGAGGGAATTAGTGAAAAACAACTTGTCAAAGTTTTATAAAGTAGAGGAAAGAGTTAAAATGATTATTTCCAATGTGTAAGGCAGAGAAAATGACAATGCCATTGGTAAAACATAGAAGATTTGTGTGTCATTATGAAAAGGCCTTCTCATTTAAAAAACATATAGGGCAATAGATGTGCACCTTTTGGATGACAGCATAAAAGCATGTGTAAAGGTGAAATGTGAGACTAAGCTAAGAAAATTGTATCTTCTCCAAATCACAGGAGGTATTGCACTAGAATAAATAGCAAAGGTATTGTCACTGCATTCCATAGTGTGAGAGTGCTGTGGACAGATAAGTCTTGGTTCTTATCGTCAAAACCTATATTAAAGGCATGTTACTCCTGTTTATTTCATAGCAAAAGCATTGCATATGTCTCAGTAAATAGCTCTTTGTGCAATAGATCCTTGAAATTGGCTTCCTCCCAGCCATGAAACAGATATAATATTGAAGCAATGCTAGAAAGCAGGAACAGAATGCCAGAGACCTAATTTGAGGAAAAATCTGAATGCAAATGTCTCCAGTAAGTAGTAACATTTTAGAAAATTATTCAGTTTTCCACAATTCAGACTTTATCCATAATTCTTAGGAGTTTAGAACTAGAATCCACAGTCCATACTTATATTTTTTATATAAAGATGGACTGAGGCCAGTGAATGCTACTTATGAGAATAAACCTTAAAGCATGGAGCTACTTTTGCCACTTGTTAGCCTCTATACTTTTGTGTTATGATGAACCTGATATTTAAAATACTCAATAATGGGAATGCAGACGGGTGTAGCCACTGTGAAAACAGTATGGCATTTCCTCAAAAATTAAAAAATGGGAAAGCCTTTTGATCCAGTGGCCCGTCTTCTGGGAATATATCCTAAGAATCTTGAAACACCAATTCAAAAGAGTATATGCACCCCTATGTTCATAACAGCATTATTTATAATAGCCAAAATCTGGAAATAGCCCAAGTGCCCATCAGCAGATGAGTGGATAAAAAAGCTGTGGCACATTTACACAACAGAATACTATATGGCCATAAAAAAAGAGAAGGAAATCTTATCTTTTGTGACAGCGTGGATGGACTAGAGATTATTATGCTAAGTGAAATAAATCATTCAGAAAAAAGACAAATACTGTACAAGGAATTTTATATGTGGAATCTAATGAACAAAATAAACTGATGAACAAAATAGAACCACAAGCATGGGTACATGGAACAAACTATTAGCTGTCATAGGTGATAAGAGAGGGGAACTGAATAAAAGAAGGTGAGGGAATATTCTGAAGGTTATATATCCATAACCTACAGACACTGATAACAGTGTGATGATAGCCAGAGAGAGGGAAGGGTGAGGGCTGGGTGAGCAAAGGGGGATGGGGTACCTGGAGACATCTATAATGGTGTCAACAATGAAAAAGAAAACGTTTAAAAAGGGGAGGCAGATATATTAAAATACTCAGCGAGTTGAATACCTAAAAGTAAATTAGCCCTTCCCACTATGATAGTAAGATATTTAAAGTATACTTGGAGAATGATTTTCATAAAACTCCTAGTTCCTCTTCTCAGTTTTCAATTAATCACTATCATATGAAAGAAGAAATTAAAGGAGGAATGTCAGTTGATAGAAGTAGTATTCAAACATACCCATAACTGTACTCATGAGACCGATTGCTTCACTGCAACCATTTGCAAGTCTCTGATTTTTTTTTTTGAGTCTGTTGCAAAAGTAAAAGCAGCACCATATTAAGAGATTCTATGTGAATTTCTCTACAGATAAGACCTTTGTAGAGGTTTTTTTCCTCCCTAAGCTGAACAAGAAGTAATGCTGGCCTCAGTTTTTTATTTTTCTTTTCTTAAAAAAAAAAAAACACAGTAAAAAAGATGAAAATTGATGCCACAAAATTTGGGACACACATTAGTTAGGTGCGGGATACAGTAAGTAATCACTTGATTGTTCCTGTCAAGGGAGCTATGAGTCTGGCTTGCCAAAAAAAGCACACACACAAACAAACAAACAAAAAAGCCAAAGCTAAGTAAGCAGCATATCTTACAGTAACAATTTCCCCACTCCTAACTCCTCACAACATGTCTTGTGAAACCAGTACATCAATGACAAGAATATATTTAAACATAAAACAGGACCAGAATTTGCTTCATGGAGTTCTTCACTTTATAGATGAACATTCCTACCTTGCTCCATAAATGACCATTCCTAGGAATTTTCATATAGGAATTCTAGGTCAAGAAACTGATACCTGATGAGGGAAATAGTTTAAACTCTAAAGCATGCTAATAATTACTACTGAACAATCCCAATTCCAATAGTGCAAGGATCTTGAGGTTATTTATGCATCCAGGAGATCAGTATTTGTGTACAACCTTATCTCTGTATGATGTAATCATGTTTCAGGGCCAACTATCAGAACCTCGCTCCGCCTGACCCAGCACTGAGAAGAAAGTAAGCTGACTCCTCTCAAAGATCTTCAGACTGTCTCAACCCAAGAGCACAAATGGCTGTACAGCCCGGGCTTTTTTGTCTGTTCCCCCTCAGTGCTGGGCTTGCTAGGCCAGCTGCTAGGGAATATCCAATGCTGGCTCAGAGGGGGGACAAAGAAGCGATCCTTATCTGGGGGCTCAGAGCAGTGGACATAAATGTCTACTCAAATGTTCCAAAAGAGAAGCTTTTCTGTTGGCTTGTTATGGAAGGGCTAACTCAAGAAATATGAAGGCCCTCTGCCTTCATCTTAATACTTTAATACTTCTATCATTTTTATCGCCTTCTCTTACATGGATCAAGTTCTAGTCAAACACTTGAAGGAAAGCTGTTTTCTTTCCGAAGAGAGATGTGTTTTTATGGTTTTCTATGTGTCAAGGACATTAGATTTAGAGTCTGAATGTGCACAAGACTGAAGTGTGACATTTTATTTCACTCGAGCTTGGCCTGAAAACCATGCCATTTTATTTGGAAGGTATGCTTTTATTTTTATAAATATTAGATTTATAGTGTTTCGGTGAATGATAGGCAATATTGTTAAGTTTAGGTATATTTTATATCATTTAGCAAAGTGCAGATAACCAATTGCATTAAGTGAATAAATGAATTTTTAAAAAACTTCAAAATTCAACTCCCTTTAGATCTATGGTGGTAATGTTTACAAATATTCCTCAGGGTGACTATGCTACAATTACAGTGGTACCTCGAGATATGAGTGCCCTAACATACGAGATTTTTGAGATATGAGCCGTGGGCGAGTGATTTTTGCTTTGAAATATGAGCAACATTTGAGATAGGAGTAATCATGAGGATCGGCCCGCTGCACACTACCCACCAGTTTACCGAGACTCGGGCGTCTCATAGTTTCCCTCGTCTCAAGGTTACGGAATGAATTAAATTCGTATCTCGAGGTACCACTGTATATGGAAATAAATAGCTCCTAATTAACTTTGCCTCATATCGAGTCCCCCTTTCAATGATAGCTAATCAAATATGTTTAGAAAGCAAAAAATAAAAGTACATTTCACTTGTTGTAGTCAACAACTACAAAATGCCTTTTTTTTTTTTTTACAGAAGATGAGTAGTATAATGCTTTTTGTAAGATGTAAAAAAGTGTAGCACCAGAGACATAAATATAAAAGAAATAAATCCATTTGGAAATTTAGTTTAAAAACAATGAATTCTGGGTCATTCTTCAGTCAATCTCTATTTAAGAAAAATTGACAGTAATTTAGAACATCATAATAGCTTTCACTAAATATTTCAAATCCAGGTTCCTCATCAATAAATAGATAAAGAATTTGGGTGATCACGGACTCCCAAGCCCTGATCACCCATCGTGAAAACATCCACGTCTGCGTGAAAGGATGCACACTCTCCTTGCCCAGATGCAAGAAAACTAAACAGATGCAGCTCTCGCCTCTTTGCTGTCCCTCCCTCTTCTTACCGTCAGGAAGACAGTGCACAAACTGCCTGCAGCAGGTTAGCAGGCTCTCTGGGACTGAGGGCAACCCAGTTCCCTTCCATTTATTGCAGCTCCCATTGTGTTAAATAGTAAAGAGATGTTAAAACAAGTTTATCCAATGTGTGGCATACTGTAATAGTTCCATCCTGACAATGGATTGCAGTGACAATGTGGATATCCTCCTTAGGAGACAACATCAAGAGTCTAAATTTGAGGCCCTTCGTGAAAATGACAACAGACCAAATGGCTCTCCTGGCTCGCTCTAATTAGCCCTGCTATTTACTCCCAGCTTTCATTCTCTCACAGCTTTCCAACAGGTTTTCCTGCCACCAGCATTTCACACCTCCAGTGCATCCTCCATAATGTTGCCAGAGTGATCTTTCTAAAATCCTCGTTTAAAAGATCACGTTGTTCTCCAGCTTAAAACCCTCTTCAGATCGGCAGTCATCTGTACGATAAGTCAGGCCACTCAGCATGGGACCACAGGAGCCCTTCTTTTTTTTTCTTTGTTCATCCTCACCCGAGGATATTTTTCCATTGATTTTCAGAGAGTGAAAAGGAGGGGGAAAGACAGAGAAACATCTATGTCAGAGAGACATCAATTGGCTGTCTCCTGCAAGTGCCCCCAACCAGGGCTGGGGATGGAGGCTGCAACCAATGCATATGCCCTTGACTGAAGTTGAACCCAGGACTCTTTCTCCACTGAGCCAAACTAGCTAGGCAGGAGCCCTTTTTTGCTCTATCCGGGCTTGGCTTGCCCCTCCCTTCCCATCTCCCAGTGCATTCCTTCTCTCCTATCAGCCTCGGACTTTGCACATTTTAACTTGCTCACTCTGTTCTCAGAGCCTGGATGGTCCTTGCTCTCTGCATCTGCCTGCAAAGTAGCCTGATCCTTTCATGAGACCCCACAAGCCTTTGCTGACACTTTCACGGGACTCTGGCCAACTGCCTCTTTGGGGCCCCATTGTAGCCCAATGGTTTCCTTTTTCATAGTCTTTACCACAGTTGTTGCACTTAGTTGCTGATGAGTCTGACTCGCTTTGCTATGCTTGAAGTTTCTTGAGGGCAAGGACTCCTATTCATTCTTGTATCCTAGATGTCTGGAGCGCTAGATGAATACATATTACAATATTTTCATCTTTATTTCTGTTCAGTGGTTTTTTCTTCTCTTATTTCTTTTTCCCTTTTCATCATTCCAATTTTAAATTTAAAAACAACATTTTAATCTTAGTTGATAAGTGTTAAAATAGTGTTATTCAAAGATTTTGATCATGACTAAGTAGAATTATCTTTTGAAGGCGAATTCTTACATAAGTTTTTTAAAAGATATATATTTTTTATTGAATCCAGAGAGTGAGAGAGAGATAGAAACATCAATGGTGAGAGAAAATCATTGATCAGTAGCCTCCTGCATGCCCAATACTAGGGATCAAGCCCACAACCTAGGCATGTGCCCCTCCCAGGAATCGAACCATAACCTACTGGTTCACAGGTCAACACACAACCAATGAGCCATGCTGGCTGGACCTTAATTTTTAAAAAGCCATCAGCTTCTAAATTCCTTGAGAATATAAGCCTCTCCATCAACATTTCCACACGTCTCTTCATCTTCTCGGATGAAATCTGCTTCTCTTTCAGCACTGAGAGACAAGATTTAAGTTTTTATTCAATTTTATTATTCCTCTCTTTGGTTTTATTGTCGCAGTATTTTTTTCCTGCTACTTGTTCATTTCAAATGTATAATGCTTCTGCTCTATTCTAGATATGTGACTCTCATGAACTGGCCTGCCCACCTCCATACCATCCATAATATCTGTTTTTCTATGGGGAAATATATTTTAAGTTGCAAACAATCTACTTCAAAATTCTCAAAACATTTATAAGTTGTGGCTTCTCCACTGAGATTAGGAAATCTGATGTGTACTCGTTCGAGTTATTCATTCAGCAAGTGTTTACTGATGAACAACATTTGTCAGGATGAACTCAGGCACTGAGGACAGGAATTAAGATTGATTAGGTCCCTGACTTCAAGGGGCTTACTGTCCACACATAAATTTTGCTAAATATTGGCATATTTCTCTTTCTGCCTCTCCAATGTTTATTGCCCCCTGTGAAAACAAATAAATTCTATAGATGATCTTAATCACATAGAAAATAGCTATTTTGGAGATAACTGCAAATTAACCTTTATCCTCCTGAGAAACACTTTATAGATATAAGAAACATTTTGTCATCTTTGTTTCCTTAAATACTCTTTTGAGGTCTTAATCACCCAAGAATGATTTTTAATATGTTTTACTCCATCTCAAATAATTTTATTATATTTTGTCATTTCATAGCATCTACATTGATCCTTAAACATCCTTCTGGAAGGATTCATCAGACTGTGCACTTATTTTTGTAGCCTGATTTTTCTTTGGTCTAGAGCAGCGGTTCTCAACCTGTGGGTTGAGACCCTCTTGAAGGCCAAACGACCCTTTCACAGGGGTCACCTAAGACCAGCGGAAAACACCTATTTTCCATGGTCTTAGGAACCAGCACACCGCTCCTCGGTGTAGCAAAATGTAGCAATGTAGTTTACTGTTGTTTTATTAACAATGTTACCCATGCTACACCACGATTCAAGACAAAATTTCATTTATTTGTAATTAGAAATAAATATTTCACAATATGTAATTACTTATTGTTTTTGTGATTAATCACTATGCTTTAATTATGTTCAATTTGTAACAATGAAAATACATCCTGCATATCAGATATTTACATTACAGTTCATAACAGTAGCAAAATTACAGTTATGAAGTAGCAACAAAAATAATTTTATGGTTGGGGGTCACCACCACATGAGGAGCTGTCTTAAAGAGTCGCGGCATTAGGAAGGTTGAGAACCACTGGTCTAGATGAAAGAAGGTCCATCCATATTCAAGGCTCTCATTTATTGTCTTCTACCAAGAGAAAAACGATAATGGTTTTTGTAGATGTAAGGTCTTTACCAATATCCCATCCTAAGCATTTAATATGGGAATTAATGGTCCTAAATGGTTATCCTTTAATCAGATCTGAATTATTCTAGGCAACTAATGGATGTATCTATAAAATTAATGATAGAGAGATTTCTAAAGATCTTTTAACCTGAGATAAATAAAGCAGTAGATCAACAGAAGATAGGTAAATTTCATAATAATCACTCTGAGGGAGCTATTTC
This sequence comes from Lasiurus borealis, assembly GCA_004026805.1. NCBI lineage: Eukaryota > Metazoa > Chordata > Mammalia > Chiroptera > Vespertilionidae > Lasiurus > Lasiurus borealis. The sequence goes on along the minus strand of PVJN01036621.1, from coordinate 793 downwards.
AAGTAATAATTACCCATTCAGAACTGATGGGGAAATTTCTAATGGCTGTACCTGTAAGAATCACTTACCATGTGGCGAGACAAACCTGCTATTTCCCCAAGCTTAAAAACATTTTCTTTTAATGGGAAAATAATGTCTTAATTCACTCTCATTTTTTAAAGTTAAATTAATAAAATGCCAAGTTTTCAGCTCTGCAGTTTTATTCATTATTTTCCTCAGGATAATGTGTGCTTTTAAAAATCTATCCTTGCATGCATAAAACACTGGCAAAACAGTGTATTCTTTTTCTGATCCATGGAAGCCTTCATTCTATAAGATGTACCTTACCTTTCTGATAAAGTTACTTCTTTGACCATTTTAACTTTTGATAGCCTTTCCCCCAAAATCTCCAGTTTAAATAAGTGTATATTTTGGAGATTATTTACTAGTAATTGTGGAAGTCTCTCTGTATGAAATTCAGGTAAACCTCACACCACACAGATAAAAACCAAGAATACAGACTTTGGTGCCAGCCTTAGAGAAACAAAGAGTCAGCTCCTCCTATTGAGAATTATGTAAAGGGGAGGAAAATCAGAGTCTTCTTTCTTACCAGTTTATTTATTTATTGTCCTCTTTATTCAACTAGTATTTTCTGAGTATCTACTCTATATAGGCACTCTAGTGCTAAGGATCCTGAAGTAAAGCTGGGGAATTAAAATTACCATACAGTGCAGGGGTGGTGGGAACACTAGGACTTCCTATGGGGTGTTCCAGGAGTTTGGGGAAAGAACACTAATCCTTCACAACACTGTTG
>PVJN01036620.1:0-21392 GCA_004026805.1 Lasiurus borealis | reverse complement strand
CTGCCAGCGCATGTCTACCCCACAGACTGCTTTCCCCTGCTCTGTCCTTGAAAGTGTTCTCGTATTATCCTTCTCTTGTTTCCTTCCAAATCTCACACAAGTGCATAACATTGGCAAAACATAGATCCAGCCTGGCAGTACAGGAGGACAGGCACATAGTGATAAAAATGGTGGTCCTCTGACAGTAGACAGTATCTTTTTTTAAAAAAATATATTTTATTGATTTTTTATAGAGAGAGAGAGGGAGAGTTAGAAACACCGATGAGAGAGAAACATTGATCAGCTGCCTCTTGCACACCCCCTTCTGTGGATGTGCCCACAACCAAGGTACATGCCCTTGAATGGAATCAGACCTGGGATCTTTCAGTCCAAAGGCCGACGCTCTATCCATTGAGCCAAACCGATTTTGGCAATAGACAATACCTTGCATGTCTTTAAATCTATCTAAATTGTCATCAGATCATAAACATTTCATTTATGTAGGTGGCAAATAGGAATATTTATGGACTCTCCAGTGGAGTATCAAGACAAACTGTTGTCAGTTGCTGGAGTTAGTCACGGCCTTTCTGCACTCTCCTGGCCCCATTTGTCTCATCCTACTCCGTTACTTCCCTGACTCAATTTTTCCAATGTTTCTTCCTGTTGTCTTCTAAATTTATTCCTAAATCTAGGACAACCAGTACCTAAAACAAGGCTTGAAATATAACAGATATTTTATACATTTCAGTTATGTGAATGAGTACCTTATCCAGTATTCTCTTCATTATCTTTCTTTTCGCCAAGCTTCTTTCTCTCTCACTGGTTCTTCTGTTGTTTTTTTAAATATGTTTTTTATTAATTTTAGAGAGGAAGGGAGAAGGAGAGAGGGACAGAAACCTCAATGATGAAAGAGAATCATTGATCGGCTGCTTTCTGCACACCCCCTACTGGGGATTGAGTCCGCAACCCGGGCATGTGCCCCTGAAGGGAATCAAACCCAAGAACCCTCAGTCCACAAGCTGACACTTTATCCACTGAGCCAAACCAGCTAGAGCTGGTTCTTCTGTTAATATAACTCCAGGCAGTCCCGGTCAATGTGGCCCAGTAGCTGAGCACTGACTCCTGAGCCAGGAAGCCACAGTTTGATTTCTGGTTAGGGCACATGCCAGGGTTGCAGGCTCATTCCTCAGTAGGAGGAATGCAGGAGGCAGCTGATCAATGATTCTCTCTCATCATTAATGTTTCTTTCTCTCCTTCTTCTTTTCTCCTTGAAATCATTAATAATGTATTTTGAAAAGAATAAAAAAGAATTGCTCTCAGTCAGCAGCCTTCTCCTTGCCTGTCATGTAGCATGGCTACATAATGCCTGCAGCATTTGGTCACAAGTTTAAGATTGGGCAGTGACTTTCAGCTGGTGTGATTTGGCATCCTAGATCTAGACGACATTAAGCCATGTCTGGAGACATTTTTGGTTGGGGGAGGTGCTAGTGGCAGCTAGAGGATAGAGGCCAGGGATGTGGAAGGGCAATCCTCCTCCATGTACAGGCTCGCCCTCCACAACGAAGAATTAACAGGCCCCAACAGTCAATAGCAAGAAAACCTTATTTAGAGTATGGAAGAAGGAGGGGGCAAGGGAGAAAAAAATATGGATGCAAAAGGAGAGGAGTAAAGATGAGATCCAGCAGGGGTCAGCAAGCTTTTTCTGTAAAAAGACCCAGAGGGTAAATATTTTAGACTGTGACCACTCAGCACTGCTGTTGAGCAGGAAACTAGCCAGGGGCAATACATAAATGAATGCGTGTGGCTGTGTTCCAATAAAGGTGGAGGACACTGACATTTGAATTTTGTATAATTTTCACATGCTATGAACTATTATTTTTCTCTTGATTGTGTTTCAACCATTTTAAAATGTAAAAACTATTTTTAGCTTGCAGGTCTTACCAAGATAAGCATGCACAGTTTGCTAACCCCTGGTAGAGGAAAGAGAAGGAGTAAGAACTGGAATTGAATAACTCTGGTAATTATATCCCACAGGTGAGGCTAGATGATGCTGAGGTACCCGGCAACCTCAAGAGTTCAGTGAGTTGCAACGACAAAGGTATGTCTCCCTGGCCATGTGCGTGCACTACGCTGGTGAAATTCTGTTCCACGCTGTTTTCATTCTGAATTCAGGCTAAACGAACAGCCTCTATCTGGAGCACTGCTGGATTGTGTGGCAGAAGGAAAATGTAGAACATGGCAAGCTAGCGGCTGGCTCTGAACTTTCCTGCCTGAAATCGACATATTTCACTTTCACTCCTATTTCACCAGCCAGAGCACATCACATACCCACGCTGGCCCTCCACCAGGTCCTCGTGAGTGGAGTGATGATTGTGAACAATACTGGTCTGACACCGTTAGGCTTCTCCTAAGTGCCTGCAGTTGCTAAGGCTTGGTTATTCCTGAACCAAGTTTATGATATTCTCCAAACTAGTGTCTGAAGTGAGGGCTGGGGGACATCATAATGGTAATAATAACAACATCTGTCAAAAGTTCAGAAATAGCTGGAGTATAACCAATGAACCACCAAACTAGTAATTAGTAAAAATGTATTGTGCACACACCAAAAAGTTAGTTGAAAAACTTGGAGCACTCACACCCAAACATGGAATGAGGTTTAGGGGTTTACTGTTATAAAGCAGCTTATTCAGTGAGGGACAGTGTCTATTTTTTCAGAGTGATGGGTTATTGAGGATTTTCTTACATGGTAGGGAATTGGTTAGTGGTTGCCTCTGATCAACCTTGGGAAACACTGTTTAGTTTATGATTCCCAGAGGCATAAACAAGAAATGACCCAGGTCAAGTTAGTCTTAAAAACAAAGGTAAAGTAAGCTTTGTTTATATGACTAACCTGGCTTTGTCTGCTCAGGGAGTTTTCAAGGCTGGCCTCTGTTTTTTATGTTAACATATCTAATGTTCATTGAATGGTTGTTTTTCCCTGTATGCTTCCCCTCCATGCATTTTTGCATTTAATTCTCAGAGTAACTCATTGAGGTAGTTATTATTTCTATCCCCACTTTATAGATGAGGAAACAGAATGAAGAGATTAAGGGCACTGGACTGCCAAATAGCTGAAATTCAAATCCAGATCACTCTCATTTTACTTTTTAAATATGTTTTTATTGATTTCAGAGAGGAAGGGAGAGGGAGATAAACATCAGTGATGAGAGAGAATCTTTGATTGGCTGCATCCTGCATGTCCCCAAATGGGGATTAAGCCCACAACCCAGGCATGTGCCCTTGACTGGAATTGAACCTGGGACCCTTCAGTCCACAGTCTGATGCTCTATCCACTGAGCCAAACCAGCTAGGGCAATCACTCATTTTAATGTGTGTGTTTCTACTCTAACATAGTCGTTAAGAACATAGGCTCTGGTGATAAACTCCCTATGTTCAAATCTCAGGTGGTGCCAGTGACTACTTTTATGACTTGGGCAAGTTCTGTAACTTCTCTCTGTTTCTGCATCTGTAAATTAGAGATAGTAACAATAACTACCTCATGTTTTTTTTGGTAAAGTTTAAATATAAAAATTAATACATTTGGAGTGCTAGGGTTTAAAACAGAATCTAGTAAATTAAAAGTAGTGCTTGTACCCTGGTTGGTTTGCTCAATGGCTAAACCATCTGCCTGCAGACTGAAGGGTTCCAGGTTCGATTACTGTGAAGGGCACATGCACAGGCTGTGGGCTCGATCCCCAGTAGAGGCAGTGCAGGAGGTAGCCGATCAATGATTCTCTTTCATTATTGATGTTTATTTCTCTCTCCCTCTCCCTTCCTCTCTGAAATGAATAAAAAATAAATAAAATAAAAAGAAGTGCTTGCTAGTATTGTTATTTAGGAATGTTTTGGAAAACTCCATTGATAATTCTACTCCCCTTATATATAGATATATGTAGGAGATATATATATATATATCCTATATAATAAAAGGCTAATATGCAAATCAACTGAACAGTGGAATTGGTCGCTATGATGTGTACTGACCACCAGGGGGCAGATGCTAAATGCAGGAGCTGTCCCTTGGTGGTCAGTGTGCTCCCACAGGGGGAGCGCGGCTTAGTCAGAAGCTGGGCTCATGGCTGGCTAGCACAGCAGTGGTGGTGGGAGGCTCTCCTGCCTCCACAGCAGCACTAAGGATATCCGACTGATGGCTGAGGGACCTCCCCTCTGAGTGACGAATTTTGGGAGAGTGTACTGGGCCTCTAAAATATATATATATTTGATTTTTTACAGAGAAGAAAAAAGAGGGATAGAGAAACATTGGTCAGCTGCTTCCTGCACACCCCCTACTGGGGATATGCCCACAACCAAAGTGCATGCCCTTGACTGGAATTAAATCTGGGACCCTGCAGTGGGCAGGCCAATGCTCTACCCACTGAGCCAAACTGGTTAGGGCAAACCATTCTTTTTGTTTCTTCCTTAATCCTAACCTCCTTTGAGAATTACTGTTCTGGATATTTATCTATTTCTGGAATTATACTTCACCAGCATGAAAGGTGAACTGTAGGAATGCCACTGCCTTCAACCCCATTGGTATAGCTGTTTCCCAGACCTTCCCTGCTTGTCATATGTACATTCATCATTTGTTATATAAAGTTCTGGCTTATTTTATTTGGGTGCACAGCAATGATCTGAAACACAGGAGGAGGCTGCCTAGAGTGAAGGTAGTATCACTGGCCCTGCTTCTTGCTATATGACCTTGCTGATCATGTTTTCCAGTTTTTTTAAAGTTGATAGTTTTATTGTAGTTTAATTTTGGAAACAACATACTAATTTTTCCCCCTGTAAAAATTGTGGCAAAACCAAGTTAGTACAGTAGAAAGCTTTTCTTGGCACAGGTCTATTGGTCATCAGCCTTCTATTTTTTAAGGTGTTTTAAATTAATTTTTTTTAAGAGAGAAGAAAGAAGAGGAACAGAGGGAGAAACATGGATGTGAGAGCAGAACATCGATCAAACTGCCTCCTGTCCACCTGTTACCAGCGATAGAGCCCTCACCCTGGAGAGGTACCCAGACAGGGAACTTAACTGGTGACCTTTTGGTGCCCAGGAAGACACCCAGCCACCTGAACCACACCGGCCAGGGCTGCTCATCAACACTTTGAAAGCCAGATACTGTTTGAAAAGGGCCTGAGGGGCCGGTGGAGTAATTATGGCAAAGTGTGCAGGGCTCTTTTCATCGGTAAAGAGAACTAAGCAGCTCATTCTCAAGTTTAGTGCTTAAAATAAAATGAAATAGATTGACTTTTGGACAAGTTGAAACCTTTTTTTACTTACCATCTTATATTTTTTCTTTAAAAATTAATTTCTTCCTTAAAGCAGAAAGATAAGCCACCCTACTTCTCTATTTGCATACTTGAAACAATACATAGACTTCAAGTGTTGGTTTGAATTGTGGTTAATTTGAAGTTAGAGTTTAAATCCCCATGAGCACACTAATGATTTCTGGTACTGATGTGATTTTTCTTCTGAAGTAATTAAAAATAATATTTTTAAAGTTTTGGCCTGGAAATCTCTTCCTTTTTATTTTTTTATTTCTTCCCAATCTATATTTGAATATTTCAATTTAGCTGTGTGGATTGAGGAATGATAGGAGACAGCAGTAAGAAAGTTTGAGAGAACTCGATTAGGGCATATTATTATGTAAATAAAGTCAAAGCTAAGATTTTGATGGTTTTCCTATGCTTCAATTACCATTAAGCCAATCTTAGATTATCTTATACTTCTGAAGGTTCCAATAAATTTAGATTTTCTAGAGATAGCAGATTGGATCATAGTAATTTAACCATCTTTTCTGCTTATTGGACTTAAATTGTGGATCAACTAGGCATCAAGTACCATATTAAACATAACTGATGTCTTTAATCAAGTTATGGATATAAATTTGATCCGTGCTGTTCTGTATGGATTAGGATAGAGGTTTATACATAAATGTTACTATAAGAAGATGTATCTTCTGATATGCAGAGTCATGCTGGAGATATCCATGAGTTTCCTCATTTTCACACTTAGATTGTTAGGTTAGATTGAAACTAAATTCTAATTCCATTTAGTTTTATAGAACAATCAGCCTTTGCTTCTTCCTGACCAGTTTTCAATTATTTTGCCCTTTTCTTCTAAAATCTGTGGAGCAAAGTTAAGCACTATCTTTCCTGTAATTTCATAGCATATTTGAGGAAGCTTTGCAGAGAATGGAACAAGTTGATACAGTAGCAAGCATGAAAAAGGCCAAATTCTTGAATCATAGTTGCATTGTGCTAAATTATTTGGGGAGCACTGCAGCTGTTATTATTCAAGAGTAAAGTGACACAGAAAAACAACATGTATTTTTTTCAGGGTAATCATTCAGATTTATTTTAAAAAGGAGAGGAGGGTTCTCACTGATTTTATAAGAGCAACGGCAACAGTTAGCCATTTCTTTGTCTAATTCATACAATTCTTAAGTAAAATTTAAGCCCTGTTACTTCGGTAGGATTTAAAGGAATAAGACGTATGTGAATAAAATGGTATTAGATTTGTATAATTCTGAATCAGAAAATGAAGTTTAAGATGGTAATATTGGTCCCTCAAATACTGGTATTCAAACTTTAAAAATCAATCAAGAGAAAAGATTAGTGGTGTTTCTTTGGCATTAAAAATGTAAAGCTAAGACCAAATTGTTCTATTTTCACAGACTTAAGATACAAAGAATGATATTTAAAGACATTTAAAATGGTTGTTAAATTCTCTTCCATTGGCAAAGAATCTCCTATGAAGCACACTTAGAAGAAATCCCTGAGTACATTCCTTCATGAAAGCAGTATCTGTGTATAAGGTTCCCTCCACAGTGCTTGTAAATTGGATCACCAAATGCTTACTATAGTAGAAACAAGAAATTTACATAATTAAAATGATGTTTGAACACCTTATCCACTCCGGGGCAATTCCAAAAACCATTCGCTTATACTCTTTCTATTTTTCTTTAGCCATTCAATATTGTTTTTCACTGTTTCCAGTGCTTGCTCTCTAGGTTTCTCTCCTGCTCCAGCTTCTGGATATTTTTTGAAGAAACTCTCCATCTATAAAAAGAGAGGAAAATAATTAAGGAAATCATTTTAAGCACAATTATTCTTCTAGAATTTTATTTACAAAACTGGATTTGTTTGCTTCTTCCCTGGAAATTCAGTTTCACTACACAACATTGAGATGCATGTTTTGGTCCATCATTTAGATTGAGCCTGCCTCTCAGAACAGCCATAATCATTCACGGCTTTTGGACTCCTGACAGCATGTCAAGCCACTAGAGACTCCAACATATGGGGTGGGGCGAGGGGAGGGAAGGGCAGCGTAATAGCAGTTGGCATGCCCATTCCTGCTTCTGCTGGTTTCTTTATTTTCCGTGCATGCCACAGGGCATTCCTTGAAAGATCTGGTCTGTGGAATGATGGCTTTTTTTAGTCTTTCTTTCCAGGGCACAGGAGCATTTTAATATACTTCCAGTTCACTTGTTAAATGAACTAAATAAATTAAAAAATATATATTTTTATTGATTTCAGAGAGGAATGGAAAGGAAGAGAGAGACAGAAACATCAATGATGAGAGAGAATCATTGATTGACTGCCTCTTGCATGCCCTCTATTGGGGACTGAGCCTGCAACTCCAGGCATGTGCCCTGACTGGGAACCAAACCTGGAACCTTTCAGTCCACAGGCTGGGGCTCTATCCACTGAGCCAAATTGGTTTGGGCTGAAAATTTTTTTTTCATAAAAAAAAGAAATATTTGTTAAATCTGGTTCTATCTGTCCAATTTCCTCCAAAACTCTCCTCAAAACTCAATTCTAATATTATTTACTATTTGCAAGATTAAGAATTACTTTGTTTCTTAACACAGAGAAGAATGTTAGCATTCCAATATCTAATACATAGAAAATCCATGCAATGTGCCAACATGAATATACATTGTTTTCTTTCTGGGAACTGACATATTTGAAACCTCAAAGCTTTGGGTTAAGTTTTGAAATTCCAAAACGATGAATTCTGAAAAAAATCACATCTTGACAAACTTATTCCAGGGTGACATTTGCCAGGGGAGGAGGGACATGCTGTTCATGTGTTATAAGCAGGATGGTTTCACACAGAGTTCCAAAGTTCACCTTTCTCAGATTTCAAACTGTCTGTTTCTCGATTATTTGGGGGTTTTTTTTAGTTTAGAAAAAATAGGTATATATTTAATTAGATATAGGGATTATTTCTTTATCCTTATCTTTTCTGATCTTAATAGAGAAAATACCATCTCTGATTTTTAGAAAAGCTACTTTTGTCACTTCTGAGACGAGTCTAGAGGAATCTGTCCGCATACCTGCCAGAGCTGGAGTTCAGTGTTGAATGGCTCTGCTATTGTGACAATCCGGCCAAGGGTTCTGTCATTGAGTGTGAATCTGAAGAGAAATTTAGGGGAATAAAAGGGATTATCAGTACACAGAACTTTACATTTTTTTCTATGGATGCAAACATTTGCTTTTTATTTTATGGTTTTTTGTAACAGTAATTTTCAAAGTGAACAAAACATTTAATTTAAAATAACTCTATTCAGGAGAAATTCTTTGTAAACTCTGCACTTCTTTGTGTAGGTAAATTCACACCAACTCTCCCAGAGGTGGTAGACTGCTTGTTGTATTACCCAAACCAGTTCTCCTTTCTTCTGTACACACGAGAACCTAGCTAGAGACATTTCTCAGCTTCCCATGTAGCCAGGTGTAAACAGATGAACCAATTATTATCAATGGGACACCAGCATAATGATATATTCAACTTTCATCTCCTTGCTTAAATGAAAGGAATTGCTTGCCTTAGAGCTCTTGTTTTTTTTCCCCCTCCTCTTTCTCCAAGTTTCAACCACACAGTTAGGATAAGGCCTTAGGATTCAAAGAGCAAAAAACACCTAACAACTTGGAATGTTCACTTCAGGAGACTAAACTGAATGAGAAATAATTATTTGTATCATTCCAGCTGCTGAATCTCTATGCTCTGTTATAGTAGGAAAACTCTACCACCTTTACATTAACTCTATGCATCTTCCTGCAATTACAGACATTTGTATATAGGCTATTTTTATTTTTGCTTTAGAATAGCTTTTTAACTACTTGCATATTTTGGTTAGCACCTGTATCAGTTTTGGCTGATGAAAGAAACTTGAAGCTAAGTGCAAAAATAGAATATTATTTCTATTCTTGTACCTTTCATATTTTAAAGAATCACAAATTTTCTTATAGACCATAACATCAATGATTGTGATACAAGTCAGCATCTCATAACAATTAATCATAGTATAAAAGGAAAAACAGCCACAAAAATGCATATAAAATGTGAACCATTGAAATGTTGGGAAAGGATAAAATAAAATATATTAATAGATAAAGAAGTCAACTACGTATCAGTAGAAGAAATTTTACATTAAAAATGATAACATAGCAAAAGCAGAAACCAAAAAAGATGAAAATGGGTCACATTTGATGCATACGCATTTTTCAATGTTTTATACTAAAAATGCCATAAAAATAAAAGTCAAAATGTATTACTTTGTTGTAAAAAGAGCAAATATTTTCACTAAAAATTAAATGCTTTCCCTTGATCTGGTGTCTCTCTTAATTTCCTTCCTCTCACCTCTTCATTTATAGTCAAATATTTCTCTACAATCCTTGTCTCCATCTTCTTACCACTCATTCATTTGCTTTAATTTAGATTCTTCCACCATCATTCCACTGAAAAACTCCTTCTAGAGTTATTATTAGATTTTATGCAAATAAATCTAATGAGCATTTTTTTTTAGTCTTCAGTTTACTCAACTCTTAAGTAGCATTTAACAAGGAACTATAATGTCCTTGTAACAATTTTCACTTTAGCATCTCAAAAGAGAATTAAAAACATTACATATATACCCTGGCCAGGTGGCTAAGTTGCTTGGAGCATTGTCCAGTACATCAAAAGGTTGTGGGTTCCATTTAGGGCTCATACCCAAGTTTCGGGCTCAATTCCCAGTTGCAGCCCAAGAGGCAACCCATCAATATTTCTCACACAGATGTTTCTTCTTCTCTCCTTCCCTCTCTCTATAAAATCAATAAAAACATATTCTTGGGTAAAGTTTTTTTTTTTTTTAAGTATCATATATAAAAAACTGAACTTATTGCTCTTAGAACAAAAGCCCTGTAAAGCTTGGCCTTTATCTTTCTTCTTTTCTGATAATAAGTACTAGTATTCAGCCAGGAACACTTCACCCTCTGTTCACCTAGTTAACTCCTGCCCTTCCTTCAGAATTCAATGCAACATAACTTCCTTCCTCTCTAACTTCTTTGGACTTGGTTGGTTTTCCTTTTATGCTCTTTCAATGTGCTTGAACCTCTTCTGTTTGTAATTATTACAATTTTAATTATACATGTATTTGTATGATTCTTTATTTAGTATTGGTTTCTATCACTAGATTCTAAGATCCATGAGAACAAGGAACCAGAATTGTTTTTTTCTTACTATTGTATCTTAATGACAAGCACAGTGTCTAATACATGGTTGATGCTGATAAGATTTATTGAATGAGAGAATTATAATAAAAAATTAGATATCAATTTCATGTATTCTAATAGCAAAAATGTTTTAAAATGACAATAATGGCTATTGGCAAGGGCTAGAAAAATAGGTCAATTTATTAGTAAATTTTTTGGGGGTAACGATTACTTCCAGTATCCTAAAGAAAATGTCAAGGACATTAAAAAAGAATGAAAAGATTCAGTTTCAAAGATGCCCATCAAAATATCCTATCTAATAAAAGAGTGATATGCAAATTGACCATACTTCCACAACACTCACAAGCCACACCCACCACCAATAAAAAGTGAGTATGCAAATTAACCCAACCAAGATGGCTGCAGCCATGGAGTGAGCAGGAAGTTTGGCTTTCCTGGCAATGGAGGAAGCCAAGCTTCCTGCACACCCTGGCTGGCCAAGGCCTCCACTCAAGGCTACAAAGTTTCAATTATAGAAGATAAATAAATCCCAGATACCAGGGCCTCCACTTGTGTCCCCTGGGAGGTGTGGTCAGCCTGAAAAGCACCACAGGCTGCCCCATGCTCCAAGGAAATCCCCACCCTAATCCAGGACACCCTTCAGGGCAAACCAGCTAGCCCCCACCCAAGCACCAGGTCTCTATGCTATCTAATAAAAGAGTAATATGCAAGTTGACCATCACTCCAACACACAAGATGGCTGTCCCCATGTGGTCAAAGATGGCTGCCCCTCTGTGGACACAATATGGCCACCACAAGATGGCCAACAGGGGAGAGCAGTTGGGAGGGGCCAGGTCTGCAAGTGAGGGCAGTTGGGGGCAATCAAACCTGCAGAGGAGGGAAGTTAGGAGTGACCAGCCCAGTAGGGAAGGGCAGTTGGGGGCAAAGAGGCTTGCAGGGGAGCAGTTAGGCATCAATCAGGCTGGTAAGCAGAAGCAGTTAGGGGCAATCAGAAAGGCAGGCAGATGAGTGGTTGGGAACCAGCAGTTCTGGATTGTGAGAGGGTTGTGGTTAGGGGTGATCAGGTAGGCATGAAAATGGTTAGGGGTGATCAGGAAGGGAGGTAGAATGGTTAGGGGTGATCAGGTAGGCAGACCAGTGGTTAGGGGCAATCAGGTAGGCAGACAGCCCCTCACAGGGCTGGTCTTGCCCCCCAGCAAGCAGTTAGAAGTGATCAGATAGGCAAAGGTGGTTAGGGGTGATCAGTCAGGCATGCAGAGTGGTTAGGGGTGATCAGGCAAGCAGGGGAGCAAGGGTTGATCAGGCAGGCAGGCAGGTGAGTGGTTAGGAGCCAGCGGTCCCAGATAGCAAGAGGGATGTCCAAATACCAGTTTAGGCCTGATTCCTGAGGGATCAGACCTAGTCCGGCAGTCGGACAGCCCCTGAGTTGTCCCAGATTGGAGAGGGTGCAGGCCAGGCTGACGGGCACCCCCGCTTCCGCCCCCATGCATGAAATTCATGCACGGGGCCTCTGTATAATATGATTCCATTTCTGTAAATAAATAAATGAATCACCATAAAAAATAACCCAAGAAAAAAATCTTAGTGAAATTTTAGTGTGACAACAGGGTGGTTTTTGCTTAACTGCATTTTGTACAAAACAACATATACTCATAATAAGAAAATAGGGACTAAGGGAGATGGGGTACTGGATGAAAGAAGGTGAAGAGATTCACCAAAAACATATAAGAATAGTCCATGGACACAGATACCAGTGTGGTAAAGGATAGAGGGAGAGGGAGGCTGGAACTGGGTAGAGGTGAATAATGGGGAGGAAAGTAGAGGGCATCTATAATAGTGCCAACAATAACTAACTAACTAACTAACTAAAAAAATAAATAAATAAATAAATGGATTTAAGAAAGGAATGTTGCTGTCATAATATCCTACAGATTAAAAGAAAGTCTGCTAATTATAGGTAAGAGAACATATTATTAGTAACCTTCCTTAATTTCTGTAATATTTGTTGTATTTTGTTCTTAGAAGCTAAAAATTAGATATATTTGGGAACTAACAATGATTGGATTGAATAAAAACTGTAACTACCTGTAAAATATTAGTAGTATAAGAATAAAATATGTCCATTCCCAAGAAACCAGTACCACATAAAGTGTAGCATTTACGGGGAAATATGCTATATACTTATTACATTGATTACTTTTAAAACTAAAATAAGAATTTAATTATATCTTAAATATTTTGAAATATAAAATAATCTTCTTAGACTTAATATTTACCTAAGTATTATTGTTTTCCAAAATACATGATTTTGACACACACAAAACTTTTATTAAATTATTTTGCTTGTGAGATAGTGTTAAAATGGCTTTAGTCATATTCCATTGATTTAATATTTCAGCTATAGTCATAAATTAAAACCATACTTTTTCATACCACACTACTGATTTATTGGGTTCACCCAACTTCACAGTTTCATCTAAGAGTTAGTGAAATAAATAAAAGCAAAGAATAAATTCTAAAGAATCTTTGGAACTTTGTGGTTAAGTCTCAGACTGGAAAGAACATTAGTGGTGGGGCCATCAATTGTCATAAAAATCAAAAGACAAAAACTATATAAAAAACCAGCTTATTTATTTTAGAATGACAATAAATTGCTCATAAAATGGAGGCAGTAAATCTACTCATTTTGAAGTCTGGAAAATGTTCCAGAGTTTAAAAATAGTTGGATAAAACTTGGCTAATTTATGTTTAATTTGTCATATCCAATTTTAATAGAATATTTATTTATTCAACCAGCCATAATTAATATTAGGCATTGTGTATGTGTCCAACATGTGGTTATTACATAATTTTATGCATTAGGCTATTTGAAATAATACCCAATGAGAATTAGATCACTAGACTATGAGGAAATACTAAAAGCCCTGGGTGAGGATTTTGGATCTAGCATTGGAAATTGTCTATCAATTAATTTTATTGAGAAAAATTCAGTATTATGTCTAATAAACTTATTTTAAGGCCAGATGTTTATGACTTTTTCTTTTGGACTTGTGCCTGTGGGTATTTGTTTGTTTGTTTGTTTATGACTTTTATGGCAAGGTAACACCTGATTTTATTTGTAGTTTTGTTTTTAATATTTTTTATTGCTTTCAGAGAGGAAAGGAGAGGGAGGGAAAGACAGAAACATCAATGATGAGAGAGAATCATTGATTGGCTACCTCCTGCACACTTTCTACTGGGGATGGAGTCCACAATCTAGGCATGTGCCCTCGTCTGGAATTGAAACTCAGGACCCTTAAGTATGCAGACCTATGCTCTATCCACTGAGCCAAACTGAGTGGGACAACACCTGTTTTTTTCTACTTCTTAATTTTTAAAGAGGAATAGCAATAAACTAATTTTTAAAAATGAAAAATGCATTATTTGAAATAAATTACACAGAGCTATTTAAATACACCTTGAAAAATATTCTACTTAATAAACAATTTGCAAAATGAACATAATTTACTTATTTTTTCACAATAACTCAAAAGTAAGCATTATTCTTTATCTACATAGGTTTCTTGCAGCCTATAGCAAAATAATTTTATAATCTTTTCAATTAAAACAAAATACACAGTATTTGTCAGTAGGCATATACCTTCCAAAATGGAAGGTATAATATTGCATAATATGAAATGTTACTACCAGATAACATGTTCTGAATAGGTAGATTTATCAATCTAAACCAAGTATTTTATTGAAACAACTAGAGACCCGGTGCACAGATTCATGCATCAGTGAGGTCCCTTGGCCTGGCCTGTGGGAATTGGGCTGATACCAGCTCTCTGACATCCCCCAAGGGATCCTGGGTTGCAGGAGGGCACAGGTCAGGCCGAGGGACCCTATTGGTGCATGATCAGGGCAGGAAGGAACCACAGGAGGGCTCCAGGGCCTGTCTGGCCTGTCTTGTCCAGTCTCTGATTGGCAGGACTCAGCAGCAAGCTAACCTATTGGTCAGAGCATCTGCCCCTGGTGACCAGTGCACATCATAGTGACAGGTCAAATAGTTGAATGAACTGTCAGATACTTAGCTTATTAGGCTTTTATTATATAGGATTATAAACATATGAACAATGCATCATGTGTGCATGCTCATGCATCAATCAATCTTCATAGAGATGGATGAACTATTACAATCAATCATTACAAGAATAGAAAAGGCAAAATATTATCACAAATAGGTAAAAAGCAATGTAGATTATCTTGATGAGAGCTAGAGATTTAATCTGGATCTTAGAAGAAAAGAAATGTGAATCATTCTAATGGCACTCTGGTGAATTGTAGTGTAGGAAAGAAAATACAAATAAAAGTTATCATCGTAGTTAATATTTCTGATAAGGCAGTCAATTAGGCAGTACTGAAGGGAAGGCAGATGAGATTAGAAGGGATAAGAAAGGCTATTTCCTGGTGTGGGAATTATAGACAGTGAAGTTCTTTTGGTCAATGTTTTTATATTTTCTTGGGATACATAATCTATATTCTATTTTATACTCTGCAAAAGAAATATCTCTTTAATGGAAATAAGCATTAAATTTAGAGGATCAAGATCAAGAATAGTAATATTTCTTTTGAATGGAGCTAAAAAAATAAAAAATAGGGGAAAGCATCTCTTTAGTTAATTAGCTATTTTACATTTTAAAACTCTTATTGCCTGGGAAGTAATTTCTTCTTAAGAACTTTTCAAAATACCTAAAGTTTAGTTATCTGGTCAAGGGAAATAAAAGCTATCATTCATATATGTTCAGTAGGATATAGGGTTCTAATGTGAACCCAGGTCCAGTAATTCCTTTTTAGTTTTCATTAAATATTCATTGAAAACTAAGTATGTGCCTGGCATTATACTAGGTGCTATCACAACAGGCAGAATTATATTAACTTGTTTTAACCAAAACTAAAAATAATGTGATTTAGGCATCTCTTCAGATTTCAGAATTCTATAGATCAGGTGAAAACAATACTTTCCAAAATGAAATTATGCTGAAAATTAATTAGTATATTGCTTCCCTGGAAGGGGAAAAAATTATAATCCATTACTTCTGGTGATATACTATTTCAGATATTGTATAGCTGTCACAGAAAGTACAGTAAAGAGAAAATGAATTGTAGATAGTATCCAAGAAAGAACACAACAAAACATTATCTGATCATCCCACCTGTTGACTAGATAGTCCCAGTTGAGCTGTATCCAATTCCAGGCCATGCTCTTCCCATAGCTGTTATATGAGATATATCGGATGACTGTAAACACATCCTGACTTTTAATAAGGTTTGAGTCCTTGAGCAAGTCCAAATACCTAAGAGAAGCCAAAAATTCAAAATGAACTTTTAATGTTCACCCTTAGCTGAATTCCAATAGAACATAGCTTTCATTCCTGTAATTCAATTCTTGAGGCACTAAGCAACAAACTTAATTAAGCATGACAAATAAGAAAACACAATTTAAAATTTTTTCTAAAAGATTTAACTGTTCTCTTAGAAAAACAACCTATGATTTTTGAGGACTAGTGAAATGTAAGCTACAGGAACATTAAAACTTGAATTATTTTGAAAGTATTACAAAAATATAAAAACACAATTTTAACTATTAATTATTTCTGACAACATGGATAAATCTTAAGAATATCATGCTAAGTGAAATAAGTGAGATA
Organism: Lasiurus borealis; assembly: GCA_004026805.1. Taxonomy (NCBI): domain Eukaryota; kingdom Metazoa; phylum Chordata; class Mammalia; order Chiroptera; family Vespertilionidae; genus Lasiurus; species Lasiurus borealis. The sequence continues at coordinate 5,190 of PVJN01036620.1, read as the reverse complement.
GAAAAAAACAAGAAGCATATAATTTCACTTATACGTGAGATATAAAACTGAAAGCAACAAATGAATAAACAAATCAGACAAAAACTCATAGACACGGACAACAGTACGATGGTGACCAGAGGGCTAACAGGGTGAGGAGGGGTTGTGAAAGGTAAAGTGGGCCAAATATATGGTGACAAAGGAATATTTGACTTTGGGTGGTGGGCACACAATGAAATACACAGATGATGAACACTTGAAACCTATATAATTTTACTAACTAATGCCACCCCAATAAATAAATGACAAAAATAAAAAATAATAATTGAATCTATTGAGTAGAAGCAGTTTACCCATGGTATTTAAAAAGAGGCCAGTCAATTAAGAGAAAGTATTTATAGTCTAACCAGGGACCCAATGCACAGAATTCGTGCAAAGGGCTCATACCTCGCAGCCCCAGCTTTATCGGAAGGTTGTCTGTTTGGTCTAATTAGCATATTAGCTCTTTATTATATATGATTTTATGTGGGATACAAGTTGCCTTATTAGTCCTTCCATAGAATGTATCAAACAAATTCCTAATATAACCTATGTGGTTAGATTGGTTTGCTATAATTATAGTATAATGCAAATAAGTCCAAATCAATAGGTTAAGTGACCAAACCAATAGAATTTTATTAAATTTATGTCATGGTTGTAACTAAAGGGAATATCTCAACATGCTGTAGACTGTTGAAACTCCAGAAACTGCACTGGATTGGGGGCCCCTAAATGTTTGTACAATATATCTTTTACCCTCTAGTTCATAAGAGCCTTAGTAAGGCATCTAAGTACTTGCCAATTTTCTCACTTGATACAATCAGTACAATGCCATTCAAGTAATGGATTAATATGATGTTCTGTTGACTGTTAAGATAATCAAGTTCTTGGTGGACTACTTAGAAAAGTGAGCAGGAGAACTGACTGCTTTATGATAGTGTATTGCTAAAAGTGTATTATTGGTCCTGCCAGGTAAAAACAGTTTCTGGTAGTTCTTACAAATTGGTTATTGCATGGTAATTTATTATTTATATTCTGCCTCTCCCATAAATCTCAAGGGTAGATATCATCTTACTCATTTTTAGCCCCACATTCTATATACCTATGCATAAAAAGGACATCAAAAGACTTAGTTAAATGGCCCTAGCTGGTTTGGCTCAGTGGATAGAGCATTAAACTTCAGATTGAAGAGTTCCAAATTCGATTCTGGTCAAGGGTACATGCCCAGGTTGCAGACTTGATTCCCAGTAGTGGGTGTGCAGGAGGCAGACTATCAATGATTCTTTCTCATCACTGATATTTCTCTCTCTCTCCATCTCCCTTCCTCTCTGAAATTAATAAAAAATATATTTTTTAAAAGATTTGATTAAATGAATGAAGTAACTAAGAAATAATAACTAAGCAAAACAAAAATTAAGGCAGAAGTCAGTTGGCTTGTGGCATAGGTGTGGAGTAGAAGAAGATTTTTAGATAAGCTTCAAGAAATCTTTATACATTTTGAGTGAAATGTAAATAACTTTATCTGTGTGTATGGATATTGTGGCAGATATTCCTCCTATGCTGACAAAAACTGGTTTTGTTCTGGTCTTGTTCTTGACTGTAGAAAAACTAGATTCCTATCCCAGAACTCATTGCCAGAGTTCTGCATCCCATAGCCCAAGTATCATGATTGACCCAAATCAGTAAAAAAAAATCAAGTTCATCCTAATCCACAAATGATTATTTGATAGACTCAGAGTATGACCCAGAATGATCAAGAATGACCCAGTTCTGGATCAGAAGGGGAAGTGGAGATAACAGACCTCTTAACATAAAAGACAAGGGAAACTCTTTTGCTCCTGTCCTTCTTCCATTGAACATATATGTATGAAGACAAAATGTTAGGAGCTCTGAAAGTCATTAGACATCCAACAGTTTGAGGATGACAAAACAGAAGGGAAAAGAGCCTACGTCCTCGATGAAAACTGAAAACTGTCTTCCTCTGGAACTTTTTCATACGAGATTACGTTTCTTTACTACTTAAGCCACTATTACATGGGTAGTTTGTTTCTTGCAGGGAAAATAATTGTTGGTAGATTTTCTTAGAAACATACTTTAATAGCATCTATAAGAGATGCATAAACCAAAAAATACAATTCCTAAAAGTAAAAAAAAAATTTAAAAAGTTCTAATTTACCTTGACAGAATAGTAACATTCTTGATTGACGCTAATGCATACAGCAGCTTTTCTTTTTCTTGAGCTAATGAAGTTTTCTGATATTGATCAAGTGTGTAGTTCCATGAAGTCTCATTGCCAGAGTTCTGCATCCCATAACGATAAACCAGAAGCCTGAGATTTACAGGAATGCTAGAAGAATAAACAGTGTTTCAGAGATTTCCATTTTTCATTTTGCAGTTTAAAGTCTTCTGGAAATGAACACATGGTAAATAGTCACCTCAGATTCCCAGAGAGCCACTCCTGAAATAAGTGAGAAGCATTGCCCAAGGCTTCTTTGTCTCCCATCTTGCATGCGAATCCTAACACAGAGGCACGGAGTAACCTTAGAAAACAAACACACACAAAGCTGGGCCTTGAGTACTATTCAACACATTTTAAAACACACAAACAAATATTGAATGAATATAAGCTTAAAAAATGTGAAAAATAACTTTGTAAGGTGGTCTCCAGTGTCATCCCATGCCAGGTCATCTGCAACTGGCTTCACTTGACCTCGGAAGTATTCCTGTAATAAAAGCACCAGGTACCATGAGTAACAATTCATTATTTATCAATAGTCTTTCAACTACTATAATCTACAGCCACCTTCCCCCACAACCATTATAATCTTTTTTCCTACTAGTTCAGAGTATTTTGGGCTTGTCATTAGGAAGGGATGCATTCAGTTCTTTATCACATTGCAATATTGCTTCAAGAAAAGAACATCCTGTATATTCTCTAGTGTTTTATCTCTTAGCTTCCACTTCTTGTGAAATAGAATAACATTTGACATACTTGCTCAAGTACTGATGAAATAATATTATTTCAATATTTGTATATTGCCTTTGGATTTACAAAGAACATTTATATTACATATCTTTATCTCATTACCATAGGCAGTCAAGTGCTGACATTCTTACTGTACAAAGGAAATTAAGACTCATAAATATTAAATCATTTGTTCAAGTTCTTTCATTTACTAAGTGAAAGAGCCAGAGATTCAAATCCAGAATTTGTTTAAAATTACAAGTGTCTCACCAAAGTGCGAAAAAGCAAAGTATTTGTAATGATGACTATCTCTATATATAAAAGGCCAGTGACTGGAACACCAGAACAACTGGAATGACCAGTTGCTATGACACCCACTGTGGCCAGTGAACTGGCCTGATTTGGGGGTGAGGCCAACTGGACAACCTCCCACAGCCCCTCCCCCAAGTTGGCCCCACCTCTCATTGGCCTCTCTCACTCCAATTGGCCAAAAGCCTTTGCCCCCTCCCTTCAGCTGACCTGGCCCTGTCAGCCAGATAAGAGTGGGCCAGCTGGGCAACCTCCCACCATCTCTTCCTCCTGAAAGCCCTGACCCTGATCCACCCCAATTGGGGCCAGGTTGTCTGGATCCCAACTGTGCACAAATTCATGCACTGAGCCTCTAGTCTCATAATAAAATCTCAATGTGGAAATAACAGCAGAGATATAATGTTATATTTTGGGAAGAACGAATTCATTTTGACTAGATGAATACAGTAAAAATAGGATCTAGTCAGTACCTATGGTTTAAAATGTTGCCTATTTTAAATGAAGTATTAATTACTAGATTCCTTATAACACTAAAATATACCTTTAAGGGGTATATTGAACCAGAAATATTGATACATTTCAAGTTGAAAAAATAAACAGCATCTCTTTGCTTTGACTAGTCAAGTTATTATACTTTCCTTTGATTTAACTTGGTGAGGAAGATATGTTCTTGTCTCCCAGGAGCTTCTTCTCTCAGAAATTTTCCTATTCTGCTACTGACTAAACATTTACTTTCATAAGGAATGCCATTAACATCACCTCAATCACAGGGTATAGCTCTTTATCATCTTCAAACATGCTAATGATATAGGTTACAGCTGAAATAACCCTCTGCCATGGTAAAAAATCCTTTTCCATTTTGAGATACTTGGTCAAGTTCAGAGCCACCTTATAATTTAGAAGTTGAGCTCTAAGGAATAAAAAACAAAACAGTTAATTAGAAAGATAAATTAGTTTTCATTTAATTGAAAGAATTAGTATGGAAACTATAGAATTCACTATGAATGAGAATCCTTCTATTACATGATTAATAAAATGCCTATATGGCTGAAGCCTAATTAATCAAAGACATTTGCTCACAGCGATATATCTTCAAATGTTCACTAGTAAAGGAGACAACAGAACATTAATATTATACATTCAAAAAAATCCCTGTGGCAAATTTCAGATAAAACAAAAGCCACTTAGCTATGTGGTTAACATTGGTGAATAAAAACTTTTAAATTTCATAAGATAAATATAATAGCCAAATACACCATTATAAATATATCTTATTGCAATGATTTAAATTTGAAATAAAGAGGAAACCTGAATAACGGTACTCACAAATCATGAATGCTTAAAACATTTCAAGTGCATTATACATCCCATAAGACATCTCTTTTTTTATATACATTTACCAATAATAAGGCTAAATAAAAAGTGGATTTTGTTCCTCCAGGAAATTTGAAGTTACTTTTGACACTTCAAAGTTTAAATTACAATATCTTCTTCCTAAAAAGAGATTCTAGAACCTTTTGCAATCACGTTCTTAGAAAACTGTCATGCTTCACTTTCTAACCTAAATTATGGGAATCTTGTTTTTCCAAGTTACGATTTGAAAGTTTAGATTAAAAATACATTTTAAATTATTGAATTAGTAATATTGATGCACTGAGTGCTATTATATTTGAGGTCACTTTGTAAATAAAGAATAATGTAGGGGAGGAGCCAAGATGGCGGCATAGGTAAACACCTACACTGCTGCCTCGCACAACAATTTCAAAACTACAACTAAAAGACAGAACAGACATCATCCAGAACCACAGGAAAGCTGGCTGAGTGGAAGTTCTACAGCTAGAAGGAAAGAGAGGGGTTCACAGACACCCAGAGGAACTGCAAAAAGCTGAGGTACGGAG
>PVJN01036619.1:0-21326 GCA_004026805.1 Lasiurus borealis | reverse complement strand
GCGTCTGCTCGCCTCCACCTCTCCCTGCCGAATGGATCGCGATAGGCTGGCCCTCCCCCAGGAGGGGGAGCCGGGCTGAGGGGACCGGTCTGAGCCGGTCTGCGGCGCAGGCGCAGTGCGGATAAACAGGAAGCTGCTGGTTAGAGGCAGCGGCAGGAGCGATCTCGGGGTGGGTTTCGCGGGGGGAAACAGCGGAAGAACTAAAGCGCAGCGGGCAGGCGCCGGCGGCTAACCGAGAACGAGGAAAAAAAAAGGCAGCTTTTGCCGTCCGCCTCCGGGGGCCGAGAGGGGCAGGCAGCTTCGCTCCCGCCTCAGGCCGCCCTCCCGCTCCGCAGCTCGGGCTGGAGCTGCAGCTGACAAAGGGCTCGCTCCGGTGCCGCCGCCCTTCTCATCCGGGCACTCGGGTCCCTGCGGAGGGGGCGGGGGCAGGGCGGAGGGGGAAGGGCGGGAGCCGGAGAGGCTTGAGCACTCGCAGCCGAGGCCCTGTCCCGGGGCTCTGGGCCGGGGGCGCCGCGCACGGAGGCCGAGGCGGAGCCGGAGAGGTGGCGGCGGGCGGCGGCAGGAGGATGGTGCAGAAGGAGAGCCAGGCGGCGCTGGAGGAGCGCGAGAACGAGCTCAGCGCCAGCCCGGCCGCCTCCGCGGGGGCGGCGCTGGAGCCCCCGGCCACGCCGGCGCCCGGGGAGGACAGCCCAGCCGGCGCCGGGGGAGCTGCGGCGGCCGGGGCGGCCGGCGGGGCGCGCAAGTTCCTGTGTGGCGTGGTGGAAGGTGAGCGGCGTTCTGGCGCGGGCCGGGCCGGAGGGGCCCCCACTTCCCCTCCGCGCCCCCCAGGACTAACAGGTTCTGACCTCGTAAGCGGGGTGGGGTGGGGTGGGGGGTGGCGGTAGTCCCTGGGGGCTCAAAACCCCGGTTGTGAAACCGGACCCTGCGAGGCCAGGCGGGAGAGAGGCGAGAAGGTGGGCACGTCTCGCCTCTGGTTCTTAAATGGCGTCGGATTCCCCTCCGGCGATTCAGCCTGACCCCACCCGCCGCGGGCCGGGCGCCAGCGCTCGCTCTGCTGCGGAGGCGGCGGCGGCGGCGGCGGCGGCGGCGGGGAGCCCGGTGCTCGGCTCCCGAGTTGTATGTACTTCATGCGTGTTCGCTCCTGGGGATGTCACTCTGGGGGAAATAAAATAAAATAAAATAAAATAACCCGCACAGGTACGCTGCTTGTTGTACTCCTGGAGCGGAGAGAAGCGCAGCAGGCCGATCGTGTTGCTATTTCCTTTTAGCTTAGGATTATTTTTATTTTATTATTTTTGGTGGCCAGTCATCCCCACCCCCCACCGTTTGGAGATTTATCTGCAGCCTAGAAAGTTGCCCCTTGCCCACCATAGTGCTTTGCTCCCCGCCCCCCGAGGGAAGAAGCTTTCAATTTAAAATCTGAGATGCGGGATTTTGATTTAGTGACTGCAGACGTGGTTTTAAAAAATGCCCTTCTCGAGACCTCCCTTCCCCACTTCCGTTTAAAAGGAAGGATGGACTCTTTTTTTTTTTTTTGGTGGTTGGGGGAGTTGACACATTGTATCACAGTTTATTCATATAATGGACAGATATATTCGGTTGTATAGGCAGGGTGGAAGCACTAACCAGTTACATTGTTTCTGTTTCCTGAAGGACGGCAGATACAAATGTATTTGAATTTACTGAAGCGTTTTGGCTGGCCCAGGGCTTCCTAGCTGTCTCGTTTATTCTCTCGTATATGTAATGGCAGGTATAGGAGTAAAAGGGCATACAAATGAGTCGTTATGAGAAGCCAAAAAGGCATGGAAAAGGAAGGATTGTTGCCCTCTTAAGTGTCAGTGTTATCGGTATATAGCAGCAGTGTTCGGCACTTTTCATTTCGTGGCACATATAAGCCGATTACTGAAAATCTGCAGTACCCTGAAAAATTGACTTGTTGCCAATCTGGCAAAAAATAGGTACAGTTTTGATTAATTCGCACCGGATAGCTATTGTGTTGGCTGTTGCCATGTTTTAAAAATTCTTGTCCCCCACCAGTTGCAATTTGCTGGTACGTTTAGTCTATTCATTTGAAAGATGGGTGATAGTTACTGTATTTTAGGTAAATTGTAGGGGAGAACAGACTAATTTTCAGTAAGGAGTGAAACAGCTCAAAGTTAACATGCAGAATTTGGGGGAAGACAGAATGGAAAACTACTTTTGTATTTGACTGGAGTTAAAGGAGTGCTGGAGGATACAGAAATCTTAAACTAGAATGAGTCTAAGGAAACTTGCCTTCAGTAATTAGATAAAAGCTTGTAGTTTGAATAAGTTGGTTTGCTTTTCAGAACGGTATTGAAAGTGAACTACTCTTAAAAAAAGTGAACTACTCTTCTTAGAGAATAGTTTTCTTGTTTCTTTTAAAAAAAATACATTTTATTGATTTTTCATCCAGAGGAAGGGAAAGAGATAGAGAGTTAGAAACATTGATGAGCGAGAAACATCGATCAGCTGCCTCCTGCACACCCCCACTGGGGATGTGCCCACAACCAAGGTACATGCCCTTGACCGGAATCGAACCTGGGACCTTTCAGTCTGCAGATCCACGCTCTATCCACTGAGCCAAAGTGGTTAGGGCGAGTTTTCTTGTTTCTTATGTGTTGTCCCACCTCTGTCCCATTCCCTCCTATATTTTCTTGGTGGCTACTAAGCACCTGATAGTTTTTTGTTTGTTTGTTTTTTTGTACTTGTAAGTTGGCACTCTTCCTAAAATGAACAGGCATAGAAATACTGTAGGTCTTGTCAGGATTCCTTTTTTTGTTTCCTTTGTTGGTTTTAACTTCTGTGTTATAGCACTGCTTCCTCTTTCTGGTGTCAATTAACTAAAACCGACCTGACATTCAAAGAGCAAAGTTAGGATTTCTGGAAATGATTCTTTTCTATATTAAGGCAGCTTTAAAGTGATGTTTTATGCATACTCCTTTAAGAGAAAAATGATAATGTTAAGTGTTCTAGGAAAGATATAAAGACTTGTATAAAATTTACCTACTGTTTTAAGCAAGATCACCATGAGAGGGTGATCACCTGTAAGAGGGTAACAGTGAATTGTCAAGATTGAAAATGCTACAGTTTCATACATTGGTATGTGATGAATGTTTTTTGGGGGAGGTCCGTCATTGTCCTTGTTCGTGGTGCAGAGTAACCATCTTGTCTAGATATTGGAGTTTAATACAGTTCAGGAATTTTGGTTTTAAGTTAGTCTCATAGATAGATTGTGTGTACTGGTGTATGTGTGTGTGTGTGTGTGTGTGTGTGTGTGTGTGTGTGTAGATACCATTTTGTATTCAAAATGCAATTTTAACCGTCTTCATGGTACTTCTGAGAGGTTGTCCTAATCTCTTGCAGATGTATAGACAGAGAGGTGAGGTGGAAAATAAAGGTTAGGCGAGTTTGTAAAGTGTGATTATTAGCACAACAATGAATTCCAGTGCCAGTTTGGTGCTTATACCACTAAAGTCATCAGTCTGCAAATTTGATTTCTGCAATGTGCATTACTAGTGCCTTGCTCCCTACATGGGACACTGGAGCAAGTACTATTCTTGAATAATCAGTTGTTCAAACCTTTGAATTGAGATTGCTAGAGAGTTTCCTGTTTGGGTCAGTTCATTGTTGAATTTGTTGTGAATGTAGTTTAAGGTGTTTTTTAGGGTTCCTTTTATATCTGGAACTTCGACAATTTTGATGATAACATTAGGTCAATCAGATTATTTTCTAATTCTGTTCTTGATTCCCCACCCCCAACCTTACTTATCTCTTCTCTCTCCTTTAAAAGCAGTTCAACTCCCCTCCTAGGTAATTGTTTCTAGGAGCAGTTTTGGGTTATTTTGCTTCTCTTTCCCCCATTGTAATATTGAGATAATTTTTTTAAAAGTTAGATTTAATTATATAAATATTATTTTTTCCTGGAAATAAAAAAGCGACAATGTTTAGCTGTTTTTATGTTTGTTTGTTTTTTAAGAGTTTTAAATTGATTTTTAGAGAGAAGAGGAGAGAGGGAGAAATACTAATGTGAAAATGTGAGAGGGAAACATCAATATTGGTTGCCTCCTACACACCCCCTACCGGGGGTCAAGCTCACAACCGGGGTATGTGCCCTGATACGGAATCCAGCTGGCAATCTTTTGATTGTCCAGGATGATGCCCAACCAACTAGTTACACTGACCAGGGCTATTTTGCTGATTGTTTTTTAACATTTTTATTGATTTCATAAAAGAGAGGGGGAGAGAGAGAAACATCAATGATGAGAGAGAATCATTGATAGGCTGCCTCCTGCATGCTCCCCACTGGGGATCAAACCTGCAACCCAGGCATGTGCCCTTGACTAGAATTGAACTAGGAACCCCTCAGTCCACAGGCTGATGCTCTAACTACTGAGCGAAACCAGCTAGAGCCCTTTTGCTGTTTTTAAATGACTTTATAAGTAACTAGAGGCCCAATGCATGAAATTTGTGCAAAAGGTAGGCCTTCCTTCCTCCGTTGATGGCACCGGCTTCCCTCTGCAGCCCCAGCTTCCCCAGGAAGGTTATCCAGAAGGATGTCAGGTCTAATTAGCATATTACACTTTTATTATTAGAGATGTGTTCATGGTAGAAAAATCAGAAAATTTACCCAAACAAAACAGGAATAAAAATTCCCCTATATAGCACCACCCAAAGATACCTTAATGTTTTACTTAGAAATACCCTTCAGATTTTGGTATAATTGTGCACATTTTAAAAAAAATTCCCCTATTTGTTTTTTTTTGTTTGTGTGTATATGTTTTTAAAATATATTTTATTGAGTTTTTACATTATTCAGCTGCCTCCTGCACACATCTTAGTGGGGATGTGCCTGCAACCAAGGAATGTGCCCTTGGAATCGAACCCAGGACCTTTCAGTCTACAGGCCAGCGCTCTATCCACTGAGCCAAACCTAACAGGGCCACATTTTTTTTTTTTACAAAATGGGATTGTATTGTATGTTTTGTAACCTGCTTTTTCTCAAACAGTTTAATGTATTTTGAAACATAAAAATAATTTCATTCTTACTTTGAATCCAGGATTTTATGGAAGACCTTGGGTTATGGAACAGAGAAAAGAACTCTTTAGAAGGTAAATTTTTATTTTATGATGGAGAGTCTTAACTCATTAACATTTCCTTTTGTTTGAAGTAATACTAACAAGAAGCCAGATGCAATTTGATGATTTCTCAGTTGTAGAAGTTGATTTTTACCTCTTTTAAACCTAGGCCATTGGTTTTCAAACTTCCCTGGGGAAGCTGAATATATTTGGAGCTTCACCTGCCTCACTTGGAGTTGTGTTTTTAGTTAAGACTGTTTAATATGCTGATTTTTGTTGTAATGTTTTTTATAATTCCACAAAAAGATTAAAAGAAAATCTACTGCTCCAGAATATTACTAACTTTTTAAGAGATGCTTCAACAAAAGGGGGGAAGATGAGATGGGCCTGTGCATGTGCCTGTTTATACATAATGCAATTTTCTTTCTCCTTAAGGCTCCAGAAATGGGAATTAAATACATATTTGTATGCCCCAAAAGACGACTACAAACATAGGATGTTTTGGCGAGAGATGTATTCAGTGGAGGAAGCTGGTAATCTTTCTTTTTAATCCATAAATTCAGAATGTGTGAAGAAAACAGCTATATTTTTAATACAGTGGTACAAGAATTTTATTAAGTATTTTTTTCATTTTGTAGGTAGTTCTATTTGCTAACTACACCAGTTAGTGCAGATTTGAAAGACTAGTGCTAACTATGCATAGCTATGGGGTGATTCATGGGTATGCTGGTCTGACTCCATCTGTTCTGTGGTCATAAATTGTACATTTTAACTTCTGCCAGTGGTCTAAATAGTGGGCTACTGGATGAAAGGGTGCCAAAGTAGGGGTAGGCCTCGAGCCAGGCAAATGAGGCATCCATCTTGGACACTGATTTTATGGGACTCAAAAAAAGATCGTGATAAATAATACTTTATGACATTTTTTAAAAACAAAGTTAATGCAAAAAATATCCATTAACAAAATACCAAAAATTTAAATAAAGATAGGATCAATATTCTTGATCCTTCTGCTTTAGGTTTAAGTATGTTTTGGTCTTGACTACTTGATTACTATTACTGGTCCTGTCTTTATTTAAAATAAAGACCTCACCAGAGTCCAGGCCTGTACTGAAGTGAAAAGCAATCTCAAACTGTCCTTATATGTGTTTTTATGTTGAGCTAGTTATATAAAATTTGTAAACGAAGTAGTATATCACAGAACCTGCTTGTAAATTAGACAAATGGTGCTTTAAAAAAAAAAAATAAGAGAATGGCTTTGTTCTTTTTTAATAAGAGAATGAATGGCTTTGTTCTTTTTTTAAAAATATATTTTTACTGATTTCAGAGAAGAAGGCAGAAGGAAAGAGAGATAGAAACATCAATGATGAGAGAGAATCATTGATTGGCTGCCTCCTGCATCACACACACTGGGGATCTAACCCACAACCCAGGAAGCTGAGCTTGGCCGAAAGCAGGCCGATGCTCTACCCACTGAGCAAAACTGGCCAGGGTGACAAATGGGGATACTTTTTTTTTTACATATATTTTATTGATTTTTTACAGAGAGGAAGGGAGAAGGATAGAGAGTTAGAAATATCCATGAGAGAGAGACATTGATCAGCCGCCTCCTGCACACCCTCTACTGGAGAATGTGCCCACAACCAAGATACATGCCCTTGACCAGAATCAAACCTGGGACCTTTCACTCCACAGGCCGACGCTTTATCCACTGAACCAAGCTGGTTTTGGCTGGGGAAACATTTTCATACCTGGAATTAAATGTTATACATACAAGGTGTTTGGTTATAGAGCCCAGCCAAGGCACTGAAGACAAACTTTACTTTTATTTAGAAGCAATTAAAACTTAATCCCATCTCCATCAAGTGTTGACTACTTTGTATAAGTGTCTTCAACTTAATTGTTTTCTGGAGATGCTGGTAATGAACATTAATGTGATCCATAATCACAATGTGTTTTGTGATACCACTGAAACTTATTTAAAATATATTCTGTGTTGTACAATAGTGTTTCAACTTATTTAGGAAAACTAGCATATTTTAAAAACTTAAAATCTGTAATGAATATTTTTCCTGTAGTTACAAAGATGAGAGGGCAGGATTGTTAAGGCTATAACTTAACCCTGGTTTTTAAGAAAACATTTTTCTGCCAAAACGGGTTTGGCTCAGTGATTAGAGCGTCGACCTGGACTGAAAGGTTCCAGGTTTGATTCCGGTCAAGGGTATATACCTTGGTTGCGGGCACATCCCCAGTAGGGGGTGTGCGGGAGGCAGCTGATTGATGTTTCTCTTTCATTGATGTTTCTAGCTCTCTATCCCTCTCCCTTCCACTCTGTAAAAAATCAATAAAATATATATATTAAAAAATATATATGTAAATATATATATTAAAATATATATGTAAATATATATGTAAATAAATATATATTAAAAAAGAAAACATTTTTCTTTTTATTGTTATATTGAACATAACAATTTATGAAATTAAGAGACTTCCTTTTTTAACTCATTGTAAATTGGAGAAATGACCTTTTCAATCAAAAGGTGAGGTTCTATTAGTTTTCTATGCTGCTTTCTAAAAACATGGACTCTGTTCTTTAGAACAACTTATGACTCTCATCTCTGCTGCACGGGAATATGAGATAGAGTTCATCTATGCTATCTCACCTGGATTGGATATTACCTTTTCTAATCCCAAGGAAGTTTCTACATTGAAACGCAAACTTGACCAGGTAACTTCCTTAACTTTTTCATTCTTTTTCCCTGAATTAGTACCCGAAACTAATTAGTTTTCTGTGTTGCTTTTATAATGTTAAAAGGAAACCAAATTCATACTTTTTGTTTCTGTACAGATTTTTTACATTAATGCTTTTGATAGAAGGGTATTTTCTAAAGCATACTGGAGTTACCAGTGCTTCTCAAACTTGATTTTGCCTAAGAACTTTCTTAAAAGAATGCTTACAAGTGACTTTTAAATAGAAGTATTAAGTGTATCTTTAATTTTGGAATTCTATATTTTTTACTCTGAGATAGCTGATAAGGCTTCTTGTTTTTTTCTTTCCCCAGGTTTCTCAGTTTGGGTGCAGGTCATTTGCCTTGCTTTTTGATGATATTGACCATAATATGTGTGCAGCAGATAAAGAGGTATTCAGTTCTTTTGCTCATGCTCAGGTCTCCATCACAAATGAAATTTATCAGTACCTAGGAGAGCCGGAAACTTTCCTCTTCTGTCCCACAGGTATTGTATATAATAGCTTTATACTTAGTCTTGAAATATATAACTTTCAAAGGACCATGTTTGGGCTGATGCTGTACCCTCTCTCTTGGGTGTAGAAAAATAGAAATTCTTTTTCTAGAAGATACTTTCAAGGTCTTAAACTGGAGAAATTTAGGACCTAATAAATGATAACTGAATGGGCAAGAGATTTTATGTATTTTTAGTCCTGGAAGTATTATAGTCCCCCCTTATCCATGTTTTTGATTTCTGCATTTTCAGTTACTCATGGTCAACCACGGCTGGAAAATATTACATGTTACCCGCCTATTAGTCATTTAGCTATTTGGTTATCAGATTGACTGTGGAGGCATTGCAGTACTTAATAATAGCCCCAAAGTGCCAGAGTATTGATGCTGGCAGTTCAGATATGCCAAACAGAAGCTGTAAAGTGGTTCCTTCAAGTGAAAAGGCGGGTACAATAAGTAAGGTATTTTGAGAGACCACACTCACACTTAGTGCAATATATTGTTATAATTGTTCTATTTTGTTATTAGTTGTTAATCTCTTTGCCTAAATTATAAATTAAACTTCATCAGAGGTTTGTATGTATAGGAAAAACCATAGTATATATAGGTTTCAGTACCATCTGAAGTTTTAGCCCCAGTAGATAAAGAGGAGCTACTGTGTATGGACATTACATTTTTAGGATTCCTAGTATTATCAAAATGAAGATTAGAAAAAAACACATTAACATAGCTTTTAATTTAGTCATTTTTTATTTCTTCCTGCTTCTTTTTTTTCTCTTTTTTCCCCCCATGTATCTCTGTCCTTTATTATTCCTTCCATTCCCAACTAGGCCCTTACTTTCAGAAGTCGGCATAGAAAGCTTAATAATTTTTTTCCTTTTTCCTCCCCTCCTACCTTTCCTGGTTCCTTGCATTGAAAATGTTTTAGTCTCTTTTAGTTGCCTCTCAAAATTCAGCTTATAAGAAATTTTCCCAAGAATTAACTTCTTATTCAGGAAGAGATAAATAAGTTCTAAGAAATTTTAGACAATTTATTTAACTTGGTGTGTCTTCTTTAGTATTGTGAGCCAGTAGCCTTATCTTGGTGGTCTGATACTACATGAGTACTCAAATAATGTTCGATAAGATTATACTGGGAATTACTTAATTCACTATAAATTATAATTTAGTTGCAGTTGAGTACTAATAGCCATGACCATAATGTTGCATTCTTTGTTAACAATATTATCAATTCAGTCTATTTGGCCTCTGATTGTAACTCAAAAAATGGAGACAAGTCAGAATTATGTAGAAAATGCTAAAGTCTTAAATTATTTCTGCAATAAACTTTCATGATCATAGAATTGATCTGTACTCTTAATATTGGAGGGAGAATATTAGGTTTTATGAACTGACTTTAAAAAAAATGTGTTGATTCTTAAATGAACTTCCCATTTGCATTTATTTCCTTTGGGGCATGACATGGATGCCTTTTATCATATGGATGAAAAAAATTTAGAATTAGTAGACATATTTTTCCCATTTATAAACTCACGATCATTTCACTCCTAATTATTTTACTTATGTTCCCCCCTACTTTCAGAATATTGTGGCACTTTCTGTTATCCAAATGTGTCTCAGTCTCCTTACCTAAGGACTGTGGGAGAAAAGCTTCTACCTGGAATTGAGGTGCTTTGGACAGGTAAGTCTTTAAGATTTATACAGTGATGCTTGAATTAGCTAGAACCCCTAGAGAAGTTGGTTGTTCTGATTCATTGGATACTTTTAAAAATTTTTTTATTGTTGAGAGTATTACGTATGTCCCCCCCTGCCATTGTTCTCTCCCAGCCTGCCCCCAGCCCCAGCCCCAGCCTTCACTCCCTCCCCCAATTGGATACTTCTTAAAAACTGAGCCTTAATCAGAAAACTTTGTTAATAAAATTCTCTTTTTGCAAAGTGTTCACTCTTCACTTAGTATAAGAAACATCTTTGAGGATTTCCAATGAACCTAAATATCATTTACTGATAAATAATAGATCTATGGGAACTGGGCTAAAGGCTATTGATCCCAGCCCTAGGAGATTGTTTTGTTATATAGACTGTTATGCTAGGTTGATAGCTAGTAATCAACAAGCTATATGAGCTTTCATTCTAAGAATTAAAGTCTGCCTTAACTGGTTTGGCTCAGTGCATAGAGTGTCGGCCTGCAGACTGAAGGGTCCCAGGTTTGATTCTGGTCAAGGGCATGTACCTTGGTTGTGGGCACATCTCCAAAAGGGGAGTGTGCAGGAGGCAGTTAATCGATGTTTCTCTTTCATTGGTGTTTCTAACTATCCCTCTTCTCTCTTCTCTGTAAAAAAAAAATCAATAAAATATATTAAAAATAAAAAAGGTCAGAAACCCTCCCAGAGTTTAGATTAATTGGGGGTTTAATTAAGGATATACTATATTATATTGGAAAAGGAAACACTAATAAAAGAGTAACATGCAAATTAACCATCACTCAGCTATACCTACAAGCCACACACATGAGCCAATCAGGAGTGAGTGTGCAAATTAACCCCAACCAAGATGCTGAGGTCATGGAGTGAGCAGGAGGGAGGCTTGGGTTTCCCCAGTGATGGAGGAAGCCAAGCTTTCCACACACCTTGCCAGCCCAGGCCTCCACTCAAGGCTACAAAGTTTTACTTATAGAAGATAAATAAATCCCAACAGAAATGGCGGCAGCCAGGGAATGAGCAGGAGGCTTGGCTCCGCTCCAGGCTACAAAGTTTCAATTGTAGAAGATAAATAAATCCCAGATACCAGGGCCTCCGCTTGGGTCGCCAGGAGGCATGGCTGGCTTGCAAACCACCACAGGCCCCTTGCCCAGGCCGCCCTCATGCCCCAAGGATATCTCCACTCTGATCCCGGACATCCTTCAGAGCAAACCAGCTGGCCCCTACCCATGTACCAGGCTTCTATCCTATCTAATAAAAGTAATATGCAGATTGACCATCACTCCAACACACAAGCTGGCTGCCCTCATTTGGTCACAAGATCATGCCCCCATGTGGACACAAGATGGCCAGCAGAGGAGGGCAGTTGGGGAGGGATCAGGCCAGCAGAGAAGGGAAGTTGGGAGCGACTGGGTCTGCAGGGAAGGGCAGTTTGGGGGACCCAGGCCTGCAGGGCAGGGCAGTTAGGGGTACCAGACCTGCAGGGGAGGACAGTTAGGGGTGACCAAGCCTGCAAGAGAGGGCAGTTAGAGGCAAACAGGCTGGCAGGGGAGCAGTAGGGAGAGGGTGCAGGTTGAGCTGAGGGACACTCCCCGCCCCCATGCACGAATTTTGTGCACTGGGCCTCTAGTTTACATAAACTTACTTTAAAAAAATTTTTTTATTGATTTTTTTTTTACAGAGATGAAGGGAGAGGGATAGAGTTAGAAATATCGATGATAGAGAGACATCGATCAGCTGCCTCCTGCACGCCCTCTACTGGGGATGTGTCGCAACCAAGGCATATACCCTTGACTGGAATCGAACCTGGGACCTTTCAGTCCGCAAGCCGAAGCTCTATCCACTGAGCCAAACCGGTTTCGGCAAAAACTGTTTCTTATTAGCAATATCAGTTCGAGGAAGCTTGCTTAAACCTTAAATATTCATACCTTTTGACTAATTCTATTTCTAGAAATCTGAAGAAATATTGAAGTGGGAAGGTGAATAAAACTGAGTAAAAAGACATGTTGCTGTGTTATTTTATCTACCCTGGCTGGGTAGATAAATTGATTAGAGTGTTGCAGGTTCAATCTCTGATCAGGGCACATAAAAGACACAACCAATGAATGCATAAATAAGTGGAACAACAAATTGATATTTCTTTCTCAAATTAAGAAAAGTTGTTAAAAAGTATCCATATAAAAAAGAAAACACAGTAAAATATTATATGTGGTGTATTTTGAAGAACCATGTGTAAGGGTTTTTTAATAAAACGTCATTATTTCTAGGTCCCAAAGTTGTTTCTAAAGAAATTCCAGTAGAGTCCATCGAAGAGGTTTCTAAGATTATTAAGAGAGCTCCGGTAATCTGGGATAACATTCATGCCAATGATTATGATCAGAAGAGACTGTTTCTGGGCCCATACAAAGGAAGATCCACAGAACTCATCCCACGGTTAAAAGGAGTCCTGACTAATCCAAATTGCGAATTTGAAGCCAACTATGTTGCCATCCATACCCTTGCCACCTGGTACAAATCAAACATGAATGGAGTGAGAAAAGATGTAGTGATGAGTAAGTATACTACTTAACCCTTGACCTTGGGAGAAGAGCTGGGGTTAACTAGAGGCATTGGCAAATAAGTGTTCATTTGTTGTCACAGTTTAAGAGATTTTTTTAAAGGTGTGTTATTTAGTCCTATGAATGAGATGTGTACATATGTGATAGAAGAGTTGAATGGCTTTGGACAAGTTACCTAAAAACCTCTTGGCCTCAGGTTTTTGTTTTTAAAATGTCACTTAACCTTTGACTACTATGACTAGTCTTTTAGTGTTATGCTACCCCTAGAATTCTGATTTACTTTATGTTTTTAAGTGATTTTATTAATGGGATATTTTAGATGACTAGATATTCTTTAGATATTCAGATATTCTTATCTGAGTTACTTTAGATTCAGCTTAATGAACATATTCTCATTTTTTAAATGTTGGCTTACTGATTTTTTATTTATGAAAAATTCCTAATTGATTTCCAAGTAAGAGCATGCTGATAGTTATTTATTCATTAACATTTTTTTTTCTGGAGAGAGGAGACACTTTATTGTTTCTCATGGTCTCAGGAGGCCTCTGGTTGGGCTGTGATCACTGGCTTCTCCCAGAGGGACGCTATTCTATGGCTGTATCCCCAACCAAGGACAGAAACTCTGAAATCTGGATATGTCTTTATTCTTGTCCTTTTCCTTAAAGATAGAGGATATGTCTGTGTCACAAGTAACATCTGACAGGCAGTAGATCATCTTATTTTTGTTACTTGGAGGGTCATTAACATTTAAATACCTATTGTGTGGTAAGTGTATCTTCCCAGCATAAAGGGTACAAAAAATAAAGTATTCCCTAATTTTGAAAAACAGTCTGGTGTTGTATAAAGTATATTGGCAACTGTACTTATAATATGGCAAGTGTTGAAATAATTACAAAGTGCTGTAGGAACACAGAAGGAGGGAGAAGCCAGTGATAAGCAAATTTGGTGGTAAGAAACAGTTTAATAGAGGAGGGGATACTTAAACTAGGTCAAAGTATGAGTAGAGTTTGCCGGGGCATTGAAGGGTTGGTGGTCTATAGGTGGAAACACTGGACACTGAACATTCAAAGTTATTTGAATTTTGGCTCATTTGGGGGTATTGCAATGTCACATTGTGATGCTTTGTGGGAGGTAGTTATATAGTTGTGTGTTGTTTTTTTAATTGGGGTGACTGGATAAAAAAGATCATAAAAATTTCAAGTGTACATTTCAAGATACATGATCTGTATATTGCATTGAGTTCCCACCACCCACAGTCAAATCAACTTCCATCATGATATATTTGGTATATAGTTCTGTATCCCTGCTTCCAGTTCTGTTTATTGAATTAATACCTCCCTTTATTTAGCTCCGTCATTATTACCCTTCTTCCCCCCAAAACCCCACAAAATTAGGAATATAATCTTTACTCCCCTCCCTCTGCATTCATGGCACTTAGCTCCCATTTCTTCTAAGGCAGGGCATGAAGCATGTTAAGAAGTAGTAGACAAGAGAAACAAAGGTAATAATCTGAATAATAAAGATTTAATTAAAAAAAAAAAAAAGAAGTAGTAGACATTAGCCAAACTGGGCCATGTAAGGGAAATGAGGATAGCTAAAACTAGAGGGTTTTGAATACCAACCCAGAGTTCATACTTAATTTTCTCCAGCACTTTCCTGGTTCAGAGCATTCTTATTTGCTTATTATTTGTGCTCATATGTGGACTCTAATCACTTTTACTCTTTCCCCCAACGCACTTAATTAGTTTGCCCGTTATTTTTTCATAATTATTTACCCATTAAGTTATAAGCCCCGGAAGGGTAGGGGATGCTTTCGTTATGAAAAGCATAGTGCCTTTAACCTTGCATTCCCAATAATTGGTACTCCTTGGGCATTTATGAATGACTTTCCCAGTAATTCTAAAATTATTGTGTGTGTTTTTTTTTTTTATTTCAATTGGGATTTTACATTTAGCAATACATTTATATGACTATTCTAGGTGAGGTTGTTCAGTGAAGAGTCTTGCACTTTTATGTTTAAGGTTTGTTGTTTTGGTTCTTTGCTTCTCTGGTTGTACTGTAACAGTGTGTTGCATTTGTCCCCCTTTCTTGTCAGGAGGCTTTTGTAATCAGAACTGTTTTTATTTATTTATTTATTTATTTTCTTGCAGCTGACAGTGAAGACAGTACTGTATCAATCCAAATAAAGTTAGAAAATGAAGGCAGTGATGAAGATATTGAAACGGATGTACTTTATAGTCCACAGATGGCTCTGAAGTTAGCTTTAACAGAATGGTTACAGGATTTTGGAGTACCTCATCAGTACAGCAGTGAGTTTTTGGCCATTTTTTTGTAATGGGGTTGGATCACATGGTTGAGTCAAAAAGTAAAGAACATTTGTGATGTCCACCAAGTAAAATGATTAGGGATCTAGAGAAAAGTAAAGTTGTTGAAATCTCTTGGTTGTAAATAGCTGTTATCTTGATGGAATGCTAATTTGGTTGAAAAAATATTTATTTTGAAATATTTAATTGTTTTTAAATGCTGATCTTCAGGAGAGGACAATAGGTGTTGGCATATTTAGGAATGTTTATCATCTATTCTTTCTCCACTTCCCTAGTGATTCAGAGAAATTGTACTTTTCTCAGGGCTTGCATTATTTGAGAGCTCAAACTGAAGTTCCAGTTACAGATATGATAAACAAATGTCTCTGGTATAATTTGTTCTGTTTCTAATTCTGGTTATTTTTGTGACAATTTGTTTTTGTAGGTAGGCAAGTTGCACATAGTGGAGCTAAAGCAAGTGTAGTTGATGGGACTCCCCTGGTTACAGCGCCCTCTTTAAATTCCACAACTGTAGTTACAACGGTTTACCAGGAGCCCATTATGAGTCAGGGAGCAGCCTTGAGTGGTGAACCTACAGTTCTGACCAAGGAAGAAGAAAAGAAACAGTCAGATGAGGAACCCATGGACATGGTAGTGGAAAAACAAGAAGAAACAGACCACAAGAATGACAATCAAATATTAACTGAAATTGTAGAAGCTAAAATGGCAGAGGAATTGAAACCAATGGACACTGATAAAGAGAGCATAGCTGAATCAAAGTCTCCAGAGATGTCTATGCAGGAAGATTGTATCAGTGATATTGCCCCCATGCAGACTGATGAACAGATAAACAAGGAGCAGTTTGTGCCAGCTCCAAATGAAAAGCCTTTGTACACTGTAGAACCAGTGACTCTGGAGGATTTGCAGTTACTTGCTGATCTATTCTACCTACCTTATGAGCATGGACCTAAAGGAGCACAGATGTTACGCGAGTTCCAGTGGCTTAGAGCAAATAGCAGTGTTGTCAGTGTCAATTGTAAAGGAAAAGACTCTGAAAAAGTGAGTATACTTATTTACTTGCTTCTCTAGCCTGGATGGGTCCCCATATTGATGATATGGAGGAGGCATTAAAATGAGTACACTAGTAACTGGCAGAAAATTGACCAGATCTTAAAATATGTCTATAAAGTGGATGTGCACTCTATCAAATCTGGTACATAGAGTTCCATAGTTTGACATTATAGTTAGGAATGAAGGAAAGTCAAAGTTGATTATTTTAGGAATATTCGTCAGTATGAGTCAACACACACTTTTATTGTTTGTCTAAAGCAGTGGTTCTCAACCTTTCTAATGCCGCGACCCTTTAATACAGTTGCTCATGTTGTGGTGACCCCCAACCATAAAATTATTTTCGTTGCTATTTCATAACTGTAATCTTGCTACTGTTATGAACTGTAATGTAAATATCTGATATGCAGGATGTATTTTCATTGTTACAAATTGAACATAATTGAAGCATAGTGATTAATCACAAAAACAATATGTAATTATATATTGTGAAATATTTATTTCTAATTACAAATAAATGAAATTTTGTCTTGAATCGTGGGCAACAGTCTTCATATAACAACAGTAAACTACATTGCTACATTTTGCTACACCAAGGAGCCGTATGTTGGTTCCTAAGACCATGGGAAATATATGTGTTTTCTGATGGTCTTAGGCGACCCCTGTGAAAGGGTCGTTTGACCCCCAAAGGGGTTGAGACCCACAGGTTGAGAACCACTGGTCTAAAGAGTTTAAGCAGGCACCTGATAGCAAACAGCTTAATTTAGAACTGTTTTAGATTATTAAGCTTGCAAATTTTTGAGTCTTTTTATTGATTTTCAATAGATTGAAGAATGGCGGTCACGAGCAGCCAAGTTTGAAGAAATGTGTGGACTAGTGATGGGAATGTTCACTCGGCTTTCCAATTGTGCCAACAGGACAATCCTTTATGACATGTACTCCTATGTTTGGGATATCAAGAGTATAATGTCTATGGTGAAGTCTTTTGTACAGTGGTTAGGTAGGTGCACCAGGAATAATCTCTTCCCAGATATATTGTCCCTTAAAGAAAAAAAGACAGATTATCCCACAGGAGAAAAAATATTTAGGGAATTTGCAAATTTCCAGCTCTTTAAATTCTTTGTCTAGAATTTTTTCAAACATGTAGCCATTGCTGTAGACTTGAGGCACAAGTCTCAGTAAATACATCGAGTACATTGATTTTTCTCCCTTGGGCTAATTCAGCATAAATACTGTGTTAGAAAGTACTGACTTTAACTTACTCCGACTGAATGCTTCCTGGATGGAACCTTTTATCCCACTTGTGTCTGATTTGGAGATGAGACACTGTGAATTGTGACTCTGTAAGCTCTCTGCTGCTTGCTGTGTCTTGATAACATTAATGCCCTTTAACAGAACAATTGCAGAAATGACCTAAGGGCCTGGCAAGAGGAAGCCATCCTCCCAGCCCTGTGCGCATGCGAGCTTTAGTGGCGGGCTATTCTGGTGCTACTTGGTATTACCTCACATGGCCTTTTCTTTATTTCTCTACCAAGTAATTGGTGTTAGCAGGGGATGGAAGTTACAGCCCCCTAAGAAATCTGTTCATTAAATGGGACTTCTGTATGTCTCCTTAGAAAACAGTATATATATTTTTTAATGTTAAAACTTGGTAAAAAGCACCAGCATGGCCAAGTTTCTCCAGAGACCTCATTTCATTTCCAGGTTATCATTCCAGCTGTAAGGAATATGTAATGGACTTACAATACTGCACGCAGCAGGCAGCAAGGCTAACTGATACGTCACAGTTTTCATAGTAGTCACAAATACTATGGTGGGTTACATGGTCTTGATTATAAAGTAGATGTGTGACATACTGTGAGCTTAGATTAACTAAGGGGTAGTGGCAATGAGATTTTGCACTTTCTACCTATGTACTTGGGTTCTTAAATATTAAAAAAACACGTTTCCTTGTGATACAATTAATTAGCAGCTAAGATTAGTCTCTGATTGTTAATTTGAAAATATAGGACTTTGGGTTCCTATACATTTAACACAACAGGTAGAAGAGAGAATTTTTACCTTTTGTTAAAAGGCTCCAAGCGATACCTCTTTTCTGTGATAGATGT
Organism: Lasiurus borealis; assembly: GCA_004026805.1. NCBI lineage: Eukaryota > Metazoa > Chordata > Mammalia > Chiroptera > Vespertilionidae > Lasiurus > Lasiurus borealis. The sequence goes on along the minus strand of PVJN01036619.1, from coordinate 3,256 downwards.
CTGCTCTTAGACTCAGGAAAAACCACTATGTTGGTTGTTGGATGGCAATAATTGCCTTCCAGGTTTCTGGCCTGAGGATTATAATGAACCCTTGTAGAGTTTTAAATATTAAATTTCTGCTCTGAAATCTGGATTATTGAGCTTGAGAAAGAATCTCTTAAAACATTTGGTATTCTACTTTCAATTCAAGAATTAATAAAAATTTAAATTCTTGATTTTATAGATATTGCGTCCTCTCAGGCTTTACCTCTGTTTTGGTGCAATGATGGTGCAGCTTTCTCAAGTTATGTAGATAGCTATTGTACAATCTCAAGCTCAGAGCATCTTAGAAGTTTTTAAACGCTCACAACAGAGAGTATTTTCGTGGTTCTGTAGTAATTTCAGGGAATTACCAATTAGAACCCTTTGTTTTCCTCCTCTCTCCAATCCAGCTGGCATTCAGTCCTTTAAAGAATGTGGCTATGCAGTACTTTTGATTACTAACGACTTCTATTATCTTCTTCCCCATTGTGTACAGATGGGAGAATCCTCAGCACAAGTGTCTACTACTAATGGATGGACAGCGGCAGATGCTCACAGCGCGTCATGATTAATTAGTTTAAATTGAAAGGTTCTATCTGTGAGGTAGCTCAGGTAGATTTAAGGGCAGTAGATATGCACTGAAGTCACGTTTGCGCAGCGATGAGGCATTAACCATGTTTTCATTCACACAGCTCTTCGCACGGGCAGCTTTTATTGTAATAGTTGGAAGTGCTAGTTACATTGTAGTCTCAAAGTGGGGGGTAGGGGAAATTGGCTGACCTTAAAGTTTGAGAGGTATAGTTTTTTCCTGCAGTGTAAATTTACGCTGAGCTATGGAATGGGGCAGTTTCTCTCCAGAGCCTAAATTTTGACCCTATTCATATTTACTTTACAAATATTACATTATATGTTCTTTTTTAAAAAACCCCTACCCCTACAAAATGACAAACCTGGATATAATCTCTTAATGGGCCTGAATTGTCAACAACAAAAATTGGTTTGCTTTGGGACTGTCTGACTAGCACACTATATCTTGTACTGATGATGAGACTGTTAACTTGAACAGGAGGTAGAATGCTGTCTTCAAATGGAAAAGACCTATGTCGCGCTGCTTATCTTGTCAGAAGACTAGGCAGGTGATGGTGATTTGGCCTCCACATATTTACCTTTAATTATCTCTGTTGTTAGCTGCCTTTATTGCATGTGAATATGAAGGTGATTAAGTGGTAAATCTTAATGCTGACTTCTGCACCTCAAAGCCTGCTATTTCAAGCATCTGTTCAGTGCACGGCAAAGATTATAATGGCCAATCAGAGGAGCCAGATATTGTCATACTTTTAAGAAAAGTATGTCTTAGCTCTGGACAAATTAGGAGCATCCGTTGGCTCTTAGTTCTCAGTTTCTGTCAGGCTGGTATTATTCCTAGCCAGTTTGAATTTGGATTGTTCTTGTTATAAAAAATACATTGTTCTCATTGTGGCAAACTTATGAACAATTTCCTTTATCCTGCTGAACTTAGTCTTCTGACAAGATCAACCCCTTTACTCCCCTTTTTCCCTTTCCTGAACCCTTCCTCAAAATGTGACTTCAGACAGGTTTAATTCCTTCATGGGCTGTGATAATAAAATGTCTCATTCAGTTCACTTTATAGTTACTGTAATTTTACTACAGAGCAAGCAGCTGACTTGATTTTTATGGCCATTTCTAGACAATCTATAAATTTGACCCAGACAAATTTGAGACTTGCTTTCCTTCCAACAATTAAAGTGTAGAACTCTCAACATTGATTATTAACCAGAGAAGGATCACCAGTATTGAAATTCTATTACGAATTAAAAAAAAAATTATCACAGCCTTGCCCTGAAACCCTGGATTTATTATTGTTAGAGAGCTATTTCCACAAAGTGTGTGTTTGTTGGACGTTTGAGACCACAGGAAATCCCCTTTCTCGTAACATTCTCCGCTTGGATCTGATCTCAACAGGGTGTCGTAGTCATTCTTCAGCACAGTTCTTAATTGGAGACCAAGAACCCTGGGCCTTTAGAGGCGGTCTAGCAGGAGAGTTCCAGGTATCAATATGAATTCACAACTGAATTGACATTTTCTTTGTTTTATGAGAAACCTTATGTTGCGCATCAGATGGCTGGAAGGATTGGTCTGCCGAAGGCTTTCTAGTCCCAAATTCAATTTAGTTACATAGCTGGATTTTAAATCAAATTTTCCTCCTCTTTCACAGTAATTTCTGAAGGAGATGCTGCCAATTCCCCCCGCGCCTGCGAAGCGCAGCGGCTCTAGGTATACTTCACATTGTTTCTTTGCAGGTCGCACAGCATTTTAATCTGCGCCCGCAATGCACAATGCGCGCATGCTTGTCTGCCAGTGGAAACTCCATGAGCAAAAAGGATGAATAATTATGCAAATGATGGTGAAAGGGCTTATGGATACTTTCACAGTTATAAATGAAACACTTGAAAGAACAGTCTGTTAGTGAAAATATGAACGAAATATGAAGCATTCTTGCTATTAGAATTTGTTCATGGACTTTTCAAGTGCTCTACTTTTCTCCCCCCAACAGGTGCTCTGCTGCGCACAGCAAACTGAAGCGCATTGCTTTGGGGATAAAGCGTCTCCTGGACAGATAACCCTCTTCAGACCAAACCTCTCCTTCTGACATTCTGTTCTGCCATCTTTTAGTAGAAAGATGGTTTATATGAGATTTTTTTTTTAAAGAAATTTGTCATAATTGGAATGGATTTTTTTTTTTTTTTACTGTAAATTTAAATCCCTATTAATAAGCCACTAAAACTATGTAATTCAGTTTGGGTAATTTCTATTCAGAAGCACTTCCCTCCCCCAGTAAAGAAGTGTTTATTTTAGTAAAACATAGTACATCCCTCGTCTTTAGGTCTGCCTGCAGTAGCCAGTTAATATTAAGTTGGTAGTCTGCAGTGTACACTCATGTAAAAAAATGATTATCTCCCAACACTAATCCATCTTTTTTTTCCTCCCACAGCGTTTGCTGCCAATTGATGGGGCAAATGATCTCTTTTTTCAACCACCCCCATTGACTCCTACCTCCAAAGTTTATACTATCAGACCATATTTTCCTAAAGATGAGGTAATTGTCTGTCTACCATCCTGGTATATAGTTGTGGTGCACATTACTATTTTTCCTTTGAAATCCTGGTGAAAAGAATTAGTTCTGTCTTAAAACATGAACTTTAGATAGAGGTAA
>PVJN01036618.1:0-22317 GCA_004026805.1 Lasiurus borealis | reverse complement strand
GAGTTCATCACCACCAAACCAGAATTATATGAAATGCTGAAGGGTATTCTTTAAGAAAAGGAATAAGAAGAAAAAGATAAGGATAAAAATTATGAACAACAAAGTGATAACAAATACATGCCTATCAACAAGTGAATCTAAAAATCAAGTGAATAAAAAATCTGATGAACAGAATAAACTGGTGAATATAATAGAATCAGGGCATAGAAAGGGAATGGACTGACAATTCTCAGGGGGAAGGGGGTATGAGGGGTGCAGGAAGAGGTTGGACAAAAATCTTTACATCTTTGGATGAGGACAGTGGCAGGAGGTAAGGGGATGGGGTTGGGGGTGGGGAATCAGATGGAGGGAAGCTATTGGGGGGGGGAATAGAGGAACATCTGTAATAAACTGAACAATAAAGATTTATTAAAAAAAAAAAAAAGAGTGACCTGGGGAAGAACTAATAGAGAACAGCAAGTCAGATGAGCTGTCACTGAGTGTGTAGGTCAGGGTTCTCTAAGGAAACAGCAGAGAAACAGACCAGAGCGAGAACACACACACACACACACACACACACACAGATTTATTGATCTATTTCAAGGAATTGCCTTATATGGTTGTGGGGACTGACAAGTTCAAAATCTGTAAAGCAGGCCAACAGGCTGGAGCTCTCAGGCAGAAGCTGATCCTGTAATCTTGAGGCAAAATTTCTTCTCCCTCAGAAAAACCTGTTTCCTTTTTAAGATCTTTCAACTGATTAGATTATTAAGGAAAATCTCCTTTAATTAAAGTCAGTTATTGTAAATATTAACTCTACTTACAAAATACCTTCACAGAAACACCTGTATTGGTGTTTGATTGATAATCTGGGCACCATTGCCTACCCAAGTTGACACATAAGCTGACCATCGCACTGAAGATGTTCAAATTAAACTGAGATTTGGTTGACAAGATAGCCATGTAAAGAACTGGGGAGGTGCACGTCAAGCAGGGGAAAGAGCAAATGTTAAGGCCTTAAAGTTGATATTATCTTAGCACATTGTTATGGACTAAATGTTTATGTATCTGCAAAGTTCCTATGTTGAAATCTGATTTGGAGGTGATTAGATCATATGAGTGAAGACCTTGTGAATAGGATTAGAATCCTTATAAGAAGAGGCCAGAGAGCCAGGCTAGGTGTGACTCAGTGGACGAACATTGGCCCGTGAATCATACAGGTCACAGTTTGATTCCTGGTCCAGGCACACGCCTGAATTAGGACTCAATCCCCACTAGGGGGTGTGCAGAAGGCAGCCAACAGAGTTTTCTCTCTTATCGATGTTTCTATCTCTCTATTCCTCTCCCTTCCTCTCTCTAAAATCAATAAAAATATATTTTAAGAAGAGGCCAGAGAGCTAGATCACTCTCTCTTCACCATGCAATGATGCAATGAGAAGCCATCTGGGATCAGGAAAAGGGTCCTTACCAGAACCTGACCATACTGGCATCCTGATCATGCACTTCCAACCTCCATAGCTATGAGAAATAAATGTCTGTTGTTTGTCACCCAATCTATGGTAATGTTTTATGGCACCCCCAGCTGCTAAGAAACACATCAAAATGCAAATATAAGGCCTATACTAGAGTGAAGTGGCTGAGAAAGTACTGGTAGAGATGAATTCAGAGAAGCAGGTAGGGCTATATCATATAGGGTCTTGTGGAACATTATTTCAAATGCATTTTAGGCCCTTACTGATGTGGCTCAGTTAGGTGGATGTTATCCTGTGCACAGAGAGGTTGCTGGTTCAGTTCCCAGTCAGGGGCACAACCCAAGTTAGGTTCAATCCCTGTTGGGGAGCATACAAGATGTGACCAATGGATGTTTCATTCTCGTATCAATGTTTCTTTCTCTCTGTCTCTCCTTTCTTCTCTCTCTAAAAATCAATAAACTATTTTAATGCATTTTGTTTTAAGTACAAAGGAAAGCCTTGGCATTTCTAAAGGGTAGTTATATCTGGTTTTTATTTTATTTATTATTTAATTTTATTTATTTATTTATTTTATTATTTTATTTTATCTTATTTTATTTTATTTCATTTTATGTTATTTTATTTATTTTATTTTTTATTTCATTTTATTTTATTTTTAATTTATTTTTATTTTTTTTTATTTTATTTTATTTTGATTTGATTTGATTTGATTTGAATTGATTTGAGAGGCCTGTTGCAGCAAGATTCCTGCAAGAATAGGGCTTCCTGCAGCCAGAGCAAAGCAGAGAAAGGAGCAAAGCCTGCCTTGCTTTCTCCTGTCTCCGCCGCTGCCTAGCTCCCTCCTTTCTCTGCAACGCTTATGCAGCTGCTGCCTTCCTTCTAGTTGTCTTCAGTCTTCACTTTGTGCCTGTGTATGCAAATTAAATGCCATATTTATTGGGTTAATTTGCATATTCACTCTGATTGGCTGGTGGGTATAGCAGAGGGATGGTCAATTTGTATGTTACTCTTTTATTAGCATAGATTATTACTTTTTAATCCTCACCTGAAGAATTTTTTCCATTGATTTTAAGAGAAAATGGAAGAGAAAGGGAAAGACAAAAAAATATATCAATGTGAGAGCAACACAACCAGGACTTGGGCCAGGGAGGAGCCTGCAACAGAGGTATGTGCCCTTGACTAGAATCAAACCAGGGACCCTTTGGTCCCCAGACCAATGTTCTATCCATTGAGCCAAACCAGCTAGGGCTCTGGTTTTTCTTTCTAAAGATCACTCAAATTGCAATGGAAAATTTATTGCAGTCATACCAGAATAGAAGAGCCAAGCTATAATTTAGAAAACTATTGAAGTTATTCAGGCAAAAGATAATGCTGGGTTAAGTAGCAGTCAAAGTCAGAAAGAAGTAGATGGATTCTGCTGTGAGTTCGTGGTAAAACCCACAAGATGATGATGGTTGGGATATGGGAGTGGTGGTGATGGGCAGAAGCTGCATATGTGAGCTTGAAGTTCTGGTCTCTGGCTCAGCATATAAGGAGCCTGGAAGTTATTGCTATTTTCTAACATAAGCAAAAACCTAAATTAACTAAAAAATCAACCACTCTTCTTATATCCATTTGAGAAGTAAGGTCACAGGGCAAATTGCTGCTCCTTAAATTGGAGAGATAGGTAAATACAGATAACCACAACTAACCAGAGCAGAAACTCACAAGCAGAAACTTTCACAAGAACCGGTGCTATAATCAACAATTTGCTGGAGGATCAATATAGACAAGTCTGAAAGTTAAAAACACCAGGGAGGCCACTCATACTGGGTCCCCTAAATTTTGTGAGCTTCACCTCTAGGAGTTCTTCCAGATTATTGCAATAAATATTAGAATATTACCATTTGGAGCACCAGCCAGCAAACCAAAGGGTCTTGAGTTTGATTCCCCACCAAGGGAATATAACTGGGTTGCAGGTTTGCTCCTGACAGAGGGAGGAGAATACTACAGAAGATTCTGTTCTTGACAATGTCTGCCTCCAAGAGAAATTATCTAACCTGCTAGAGTTTTATCAGAGTCTAACCAATATAAAAGAAGGGAAATATCCAACTCTATACCACTTTAGCCGTCCTGTCCCACCTTGGAAAAGAGGTGGGGGACTGAGAAGGGTGAGAGCTGAGAAGTGCTGCTGAAAAGTTCACAGTTCAGGAGCATAAACTCCATAAAAGACTGAGACATGATCATAGGATGAGAGAACACTTCCCACCCACCCCCTACCTTAGGCCTGTTTACTGCAGTTCTTTTTACTCGGTACATCACATCCAGCTATCAAGAATAAACTGCAAAGCATACTAAAATGTAAAAGTACAATTTGAACAGACAGAGCTAACAGCAGAACCAGACCAATATGGCAACAATGTTGGAATTATCAGACAGGGAATTTAAAATAGCTATGATTAATATGCTAAGAACTATGGTGGATAAAACAGACAGCATGCAAGAACAGATTGGCAGAGAGATTTTGAAGAAGGTAGCGTAGATAAACACCTGTATTCACCACCTCCCACAACCACATCAAAATTACAACTAAAATACAGAACAACCATCATCAGAACCACTGGACAGATAGATGGCTGTTCACAGAGCCCACAAAGGGTTACACCTAATGTGTTCAGCTCAGGTGACTGGGGAGGCTGAGCTATTGGGATCTTTAGAACAGTGGTCACCAACTGGTGGTCTGTGAGTCACTGGTAGTCCAGGAGATCTGAAAGGTTGGTGACCACTGCTTTAGAACACCTACTATACAAGACCACTAACCAACTCAAGGAGACATTGCAGCTCTACCCAATACATAGAAACAAACACATGGAAGCTGCCACAATGTAGAGACAAAGAATCATGTCACTATGAAAGAAATGGAAGAACGCAAACTACTGACTGAAATAAAGAATAAGATAGAGGAGAAACCAAGATGGCAACATAGGTAAACACCTAAACTGCTGCCTCCCACAACAATTTCAAAAGTACAACTAAAAGACAAAACGGACATCATCCAGAACCACAGAAAAACTGGCTGAGTGGAAATTCTGCAACTAGAAGGAAAGAGAAAAGCACACTGAGACTCATAGGAGCTGCAGGAGACAGAGTTATTGAGAAGCATGCATGGAGAGGCCTAGCAACTGAGTGCACAGCTGGCTTTCTCAAGCAGTAGGGAGACAAAAGCTCTCGACTGTGCTGAAACTCGAGGGACCCAGACTCATACGGGTTGAAATTGGACTGTCTGGAAAGAGAAAAGCACACTGAGATTCAGAGGAACTATGGAAGGCAAAGGTACTGAGGCCTGCGTGGAGAGGGCGGGAAATTGAATATGCAGCTGGCTTTCTCAAGCGGGAGGGGAAAAAAAGCTCCTGACTGCATTGAAATTCAGTTCCAGGCAAGATTCTGAGAACCCAGACTCATTTGGGAAGAAAGTAGACTGTGTAGCAGCGGGCTGAACTCAAGGGCAGCTTTTTCTTAAAGGTGCTTACAGTGATTACCACAGGAGCCTATTAGGGCAGGACTGATGGGAAACCAATGATGTCTGCTCTGCCCTGAGACTCCACCCCATCCAAGCTGAGCATAGAGGCTTTTGCAAGTTTTGTCTCATAAGGTTGTCTCCAGCACAGAAGTTCTCCCAGCATAGACACAGCAGATCCTCACAGCCAATTAGCTTGAAGGTCAATTCCTCCTAGTGATACCAACATCAAGGTTTAATTACAAGACTGTGCACACAGCCCACAAAGGGGAACAATTATAATAACCTGAACAATAAAGATTTATTATATATATATATATATAGAAGCAAAAAACACTCAACCATAAGAGCAAAAAGAAAAAAGAATCCAAAAATATGAAGATAGAGTAAGAAGCCTCTGGGACAACTTCAAGTGTACCAACATTCGCATTATGGTGGTGCCAGAAGAAGGAAGAGAGCACAATATTCAAAACCTATTTGAAGAAATAATGACAGAAAACTCCTACCTAGTGAAAGAAATAGAGTTACAAGTCCAGGAAGAGTAGAGAGTACTAAACAAGAAAAACCCAAAGAAGACCACACCAAGACACATCATAATTAAAATGCCAAGGGCAAAAGACAAAGACAGAATCTTACAAGTAGCAAGAGAAAATTGTCAGTTACCTACAAGGAAGTGCCCATACAACTGTCATCTGACTTCTTAACAGAAACCATGCAGGACAGAAGGGTATTCTTTAAGAAGAGGAAGAAGAAAAAGAAAAATATTAAAAATATGAACAACAGAAAAGCAACAACATATCTATCAACAGAAAGAAATTAAACAAAGATTTTATATGCATATATGTATTACCTATGGACACAGACAATAGCATGGCAAAGGCCTGGGGGTGGGGCAGGAACTGGGAAGAAGGGAGCAATGAGGAGAAAAAAAGAGGGACATCTGTAATTATCTCAACAATAAAGATCAATAATAATAATAGCATATTGGGGGGCAGCAGATTGGCAATGTAATCTTATAGATGAAAATTCTAAGAAAAAAATACATTTTTAAGTTATAAATCAAACATACTGTATACCAGAAATTAAAAATGTCTTTGATGGGTTCACTAGGATACTAGACATATCTAGTCTTGAGGATATGTCAATAGAAACTTTTAAAATGGAAAAACAAAGAGAAAAAAACACAAAATAGAATATTTAAGAACTACAGGACAACTATAAAGGATGTAACATAAAGATAATGGGAATACCAGGAGAAGAACAAGAAAAAGGAATGAGCCCTAGCTAGTTTGGTTCAGTGGCTAGAGCACTGGCCTGTGGACTGAAGGATCCCAGGTTTGATTCCATTCAAGGGCACATGCTTGGGTTGCAGCCTCAATCTCCAGTAGGGAATATGCAAGAGGTAGCTGATCAATGATTCACTGTCATCATTGATGTTTCTATCTCTCTCTCTCCCTCTCCCTTCTTCTCTAAAATCAGTAAAAATATATGTTTAAAAATAATTTTTAAAAAGAGAGAAAGGAATGAAAGAAACATTTGCAGCAATAATGACTGAATTTCCCCAGTTAATGTCAGACATTAAACCATAGATCAAGGAATCTCAAAGAGCATCACAGGAACACTGACTACTTCCCATTCATGCCAGCAAAGGCCAAGTAAGAAGCCCAGACTTCTACCTTCTACGGATTACTAGTAAAATGAAATGTCCTAACATCCCAACTGTGGTGGAACAAACTGATGAATATCAAACGGGAGGTGGTAGAGGGGAGTGGGAGAAATTAACCAAAGAATATATATGCATACATGCATTACCCATGGACACAGACAATAGAGGAATGAAGGCCTGGGATGGGGAGGGATCTGGATAGAGTGGGGCAATAAAGGGAAAAAGAGGGGACATCTGTAATAGTCTCAACAAAAAAGATTTTTTTAAACCTACCCAAAAGAAGAAGAGAGATTAGCAGAGTAGATTTAAAAACATTATTTGACTCTGTGTTGTCTAAAAGAAATTAACTCTAAATAAAATTATATAGGCAGGTAGAGTAAAAGAATGAAAAAAAAGATGTACCATACAAACATTAATCAAAGGAAAGCAGGAGTGCCTCTATGAACATCAAGTGAAGCAATGAAAAATAAAAGGGATAGAATTACATTATACAATGATAAAAGGGTCAGTCTATCAAGAAGACATTGTAATCCTAATTATATATGCATAGAACAACAGAGCTGGTAAATGTGTGAAGCAAAAACTGATAGAACTGAAAAAAGAACTAGACATATCCAAATTAGAGTTGAACACCTCGTTTTCAACAATTGATAGATAGAACACAGTATCAGCAAGGATACAGAACTCAACAATACCACGAACCAATAAGATCAATAAACATTTATGTAGCACTCCACCGAACAGTAGCATATACGTTCTTTTCAATTGCCTATGGAACATATACAAAAGTAGACCAAATCCTGGACTTCAAACAAATCTCAGTTAATTTAAAAGAATTTAAGTTGCCCTGGCTAGTTTAGCTCAGTGGAGAGAGTTTCACCTGCAGACTAAAGAGTCCCAAGTTCAATATTCCAGTCAAGGACACCTGCCCAGGTTGCAGGCTCAATCCCTAGTGGGGGGCATCCAGGAGGCAGCCAATCAATGATTCTCTCTCATCATTGATGTTTTTATTTCTCTCTCTCTCTCCCTTCCTCTCTCTGAAATCAATAAAAACATTTTTTAAATGAATCACAGACTTAAAGTTAAAACATAGAATTACAAAACTTTTAGGAAAAAAACATAAAGGAAAATCATCAGGATCTTGGGCTAGGCAAAGCGTTTTTACACTTGCCCTAACTGATTTGGCTCAATGGATAGACTTGGAGGTCCCAGGTTCAATTCCGGTCAAGGGCATGTACCTGGGTTGTGGGCACATCTCCATTGTGGGGAGTGCAGAAGGCAGCTGATCAATGTTTCTCTCTCTTCAATGTTTCTAACTCTCTATCCCTCTCCCTTCCTCTCTATAAAAAAATCAATAAAATATTAGAGTTCTTTTTTAAAATATATATTTTATTGATTTTTCACAGAGAGGAAGAGAGAGGGACAGAGAGCTAGAAACATCGATGAGAGAGAAATATCAACCAGCTGCTTCCTGCACACCCTCAACTGGGGATGTGCCTGCAACCAAGGTACATGCCCTTGACCGGAATTGAACCTAGGACTTTTCAGTCTGCAGGGCGACGTCTATCCACTGAGCCAAACCAGTTTCGGCTAAAGAGTTCTTAGACTTGACAACAACAGTATAATTTGTAACAGGAAAAATTAATAAATTTGGCTTTATCAGAATCAAAAATTTAGTCTGTGAAAGACCCTGTTAAGAAGATAGAAAAAAAAGACATTAAACTGGAAGAAAATATGCACAAACTACATATCTAACACAGGACTAGTAGCTGGAACATAAAGAACTCTCAAAATTTAAAACACACAAGTACCCTATAATCCAAGCAATTCCAGTCTGGGTATTTATATTTTAAAAAATACCTTATAGTCACACAAAATTTGTACATTAATGTTTATTGCAGTTTCATTCATATCTAGAGGTCCATTGCACAGATTCGTGTAATAGGCCTTCCTCCCTTGGCTTCCAGCAGCAGTTTTCCTCCAGTACCTGGGACCCAAGCCTTCGCTCTAGTTGGAGTCTGCCACCTTTGCTGCAGACTCTGACCAGAGTTTGCCATCTTCGCCTTCACTGCTCCGCTGCAGACTCTGCCAGAGTCTGCAGTCTTCGTCTTTGCTACAGACTCCAGAGTCTGCAGTCTTCGTCTTTGCTGTGGCTGAAATGCTGCTTCTGTAGATCCCTTCACCCCATCCCTCCCTCTCATAGCAGGTGACCTGCCCCGCCCAGCCACTCCACACCTGAAACAGCTGGGCAGCTGCCATCTTTGTCCTTCTGATTTGCATATTCTCTCCTGATTGGCTGGTGGGCATAGTGAAGTGATGGTCAATTTGCATGTTTCTCTTTTATTAGTGTAGATAGTCCCAAAATAAAAACAAACAAGATGTCCTTTAATGGATAACTGGTAACATACCTCAAAATACTATTCAGCAATAAACAGGACAAACTAACTGTTGGTACACATAATTCTTCAGAGAATTATGATGCATAAAAATGGACAACCCCAAAAAGTTACATATTGTATGACTCCATCTATCTAACATTCTTATAATGGCAAAATTATAAAAATGGAGAATAGGTTAATGGTTTTCAGGAGTTGCAAAGTGGGTGGACACAGGAAAGGAAGCATGGCTATAACAGGGCAACATGAACAGTTTTGTGGTTTTGAAAATAGTTGGTGTCTTGATGTCAATAACCTGATGGTCATAATTTAGAATTGTTTTTGCAAGATGTTACCATTAAGGGAAACTCAGTGAAGGGTACACAGGATTTTTCAGAATTATTTCTAGTAACTGCGGGGTGAATCTACAATTTTCTTCAATTTAAAAGTTTAATTTAAAAAGTGTGTTTGGACATTTCTAAAGGTTCTTCTGAATCTGACATCCTAATTGTTGCCAGGATTTGTCTCTATGAGAGTATTTTCAAAAATAAAATCTATGGAACATGGGTCCAACTCAAAATGCTAGTAAGCAGTCTGTGGTTAGAAGGCTGGTTCGGTGGCCAAACAAGAGTGGACTGAGCATGAACATAATAAAGAAAACAATTTCAATCATGTCCTTCTGGTAGCTCCCCATCACAGACTATTACCTCCCTAGCCTGAGACATAACATGGTCAGTGACAGTATCCCATTCTCATGGCCAAAGTGATTGGTCCAGGGTGAGCCTAAAACCCAACCCAAGCTAACCAACAGCTTTCTGCCCCTGGGACTCTTCAATCTGGAGTTGGAAGAGACTCTTGCCTCTTAAGTCATGAAGGTTGGGAAGATGTACATTTGAAGCCATGTCACCAATTTTCTGGCTGTGGTAAGTGAGGATAAAGCCACTCAGAGACAAGCAGAGCTAAGGAACAGAGAGAGTTCTGATGCTAGCCAATGAACCTCTGGATTCCCTGTGGAAAATCCACTCCTGATTTTCCCTTTACTTTGGCTCATGTATTCTTTCTTGCTTAGGTGAATTCAGGTTGGATTTTGATCACTGCAACTAAAAAGTGATTTCTAATACACTCTCAGTTTCTCATTCAAACCTGATCATCCTAATAAGCAGCCAAAATTGGAGCTTTTCATGTATCCTTTTAACCCATGTGGATACACTGAACACATTTTTACATTTTCATTTAAACTGGTTAGCTCTCCAGACATCTTTTGGGCTCTTTATGAATGGAAGAGATGAATGATGTGTTGTGATGAGGAGTCATGAAAGGTCTGAAGCATAGAGGGTGCCGTGTGAGGACACAGGCCGCCTTATGGAGAATGAGAACTGAGGGGAGTTGAGGAGAATAAGGACAAGAATTAGACAGAAAAAGATCCTGGAAACTGGATATGCATCCACGTCAGAGTGTAAAGAGCACTGGCTTGGGAGGCTAATAGATCTGGGCTTGAATCCTGAACCCACCACCTTGGGCTAATAATTACCTGACATTTCTGAGCTGGCTATAAGAGATAGCATAGCTAAATCAGCCAGCACAGTGCCTGGCAGGGAGCAGGCACTGAATAAGTGTTCCTCCTTTGCACTTCTTCCTGAATCTGCCTGTCCATCCACACCTTCTCCTGCTCCTGCCCTGCCCCTGCCATTGCAGGTTCATTCTCACATAGCATTTTTAAAGAGCTACCATATATTTAAGGGGTTACCCTCTTCTGTATCTTTTTTAAGGTCACAGCAGCAGAACCAGGTCATCTTCAGAGTGACTTAGCAGACTCTACCCGCACAAGGGCTGACTTTCCTTTTCTGGAACACAGGGAAGCCCAGTGGTCTCCTGAGTGGGGGGAGTAGGCTGCAGGAGCCTGGAGCATTGGGAGACCTAATTGAATTTGGGGGGAGGGGGTAAAATTTCTGTGAGGCCAGGGTATCAAATATTAGGGAAGTGTTTCCCTAGTGGGTGTAGCTCAGTTGGATGGTGGGTCATCCCATGCACGGAAGGGTCTTGGGTTCCATTCCCCATCAGGGCACACACTCAGGTTTCAGATTTCATCCCCAGTGGGGCATTTATGGGAAGCAACTGATCCATCTCTCTCTCTCTCTCTTTCCCCACTCCCTTCCCTCCCTTCCTCTTCCTCTTTCTCTCTCAAATCAATTTTAAAAAATATATCCTCAGGCAAGGGTTTTAAAAATTTTGGGAAAGTGTTCAAGAAAGACAGTACTGTACATGGAGATGGGTGTGATCACAATCTTTTCTCAAGGTCCCCAGCAAAGCCAATGACCCTAAGCTGTTCGTAGGAAAAAGAGGGCAGAATTAAAAGGGAAGGGCATTTTCAAACAGAATGGTTGACTCCGGAAGTAAGGAAGTGGTTCCATATTATATAATCTAAAAATGCCCCCACCACCTACCCTCACCCCCACGCACAAGAGAAGGAAAGGGGGGAAAAAACCTCCCAGATATCACACAGTCAAGGCAAATGCAGCGAAATGGCTCATTGGTTACTGTGGCAACCGACTCTTCCCTGCTCCGGCTGCTTATCCCACGATCCCTCTGTCACCCTATTTTTAGACTGAAGACAACGAATGAAAAATAGCTTTAAAATATATTTTTTTCCTTTCTGTATGTTTAAGACATGCTTAGCCTTTGAAAAGGGCTCTGATGCCCACGCTCCAGTGTAGGGGCCAGACCTCCAGTCCTGATATGAACTGATGCTTCTCTGAGACCCCGACTCCTGAGCAAGGAGGTTGCAGGTTTCTTACTAGTTAAGAGGCAACAAATAAACCTGGAGATCCAGGTATAGAGAGCATGGCTACACATGCAAAGTAAGGTGAAGACCAAAGTCACTAAAAATAAATAAAATAACCATTTTTGAGAAAGAACTGTTTTGAATTATTTGGCTAAAAGTGAATATGTACTTCATCTCACCTTCAGATTTAATTTTCCTCATCTGTAAAATAAAGAAGATCTTTCAGAATGTTGAGGACCCCCAAGATTATTTCAATTTTAAATGTTGGTTTCATCAATCTTACAGAGGAACCAAATTGGAAGAATCTACTAGGGTTTTTCTGAGAAACAGCCTCAAATCTTGTAACAGGTTTGTTTTTTGTTTTTTCAATTATGATATTTGGAAAATGTTATTGTGGACCATCCCTGTCTTTTATTATGAAGGAAAAATACTTTACAAAAATGCTTTCTTGTGCTGATGAAGATGAGAAATAAAAAAAAATAGCCACCTTTTCTTTATACAACACAATAAATGAATGCAACATACATGGAAGATGTTTTCAACTCACAAAGAAAAGCAGCAAGAAAGTAACTAAGGTACTACCAAACGGGCAGGAAATAATAAAAAGGCATTAGTAAGTCCTTACCTATTTTTTTAAAAAAGATGTTTTCAAGAGAAAAATAGCCTTCCACAATTCAATGGCAAACAAATTATCCACTAGCATGCAAAGCAATAGGCTTGCTATGTGGCAGAAAATAGAGTAGGGTTGGGGGAAAGGAAAAGTTGGAGAATGTTCACTGAAGGAGGAGGAAAATCTAAATCTGGATATAAGCAACATGTTTTATTTAGGTGCTTGCACACAGCAGTGGAAAGGGGGTCCATGTGTCCAAATGGGAGGCTCAGTACTAAGGGCCTCCCCACCCTGATCCAGTTCACAGGACTGAGTGGGAGAGCAGAAGGAGAGAGGTCTTCCCCACAGGTGGTTGATAGGGGAGACTGGAGTCCATTCAGGGTCAGCTGAGGCCCCAGAGCAACGATTCTCAAAGTCCATCATGCATGAGCAACACCAAAGCGCTTGTTAAAGTGCAAATTCTCATAACCTAGTCTTTACTCCACACCTGACTAGTTTCTATTTGCTGTTTGATTTCAGCTTAGATGTTCCTTTCACAAGGAGGCCTTTTTAATTACCCTCCAACCACCTCAGATGGTTCAGGTCTCTTCTCATGCAATATTATTGCCTTCAGCGTTTCCCCTTTCATATTTTTTATTGTACTGATAACCATCTGTTTAGTATTTGTCTGGACTATAAGGACTGTAAACTTCATATAGGACATGAGCCATATCTGTCTTGTTCATCACCCTATCCCTAATAACTAACACAGGGCCTAGCACACGGGCACTCAATAGGTACTTATTGAATGAATGAAAGAACACTATGAACCATAGTGGCACCATGTTGAATAATGTCCCCTGCAAAACTCATGTCTACCCAGAACTTCAGAATGTGACCTTACTGAATTGGGCAGGTCCTAAATCCAATGGCTGGTGTCACAGGAAGGCCATGTAAAGAAACACAGGAAAGTAGGCCATATGGAGACAGAGGCAGAGATAGAAGTGATGCATTTACAAGCTAAGGAACACCAAGCATTGCTGGCAACCACCAGGCACGGAACAGATTCTCTCTCAGAGCTCCAGAAGGAATTAACCCTGTTGACATTTGGCCTCCAGAACTGTTAGAGTATAAGTTTCTGTTGCTTGAAGTCACTTGGTTTATGGTAATTTATTATGGGAACCACAGGAAACTAAGAAATATTCTAATAAGAAAGTGAGTCTCAAGGAGGATACTGCATGGATATGCTCCCAGGAACAAGAAGGAATTACAACTGAAATACAGAAAGGCTTTCTGAATAATCAATGGAAAACTCACAGAAGAGAACCCTGATACCCAAGGACCAAAGGTGGAGACCGCATAGAGATTGGTAGGAGGGGCAGAGACATGAAAAAGCTGGCTGGACACCCACAGATGGCACTGAAGTCCTGAAGAGATATCTCAGCTGTGTGTGTCAGGGAGGGGTGGGGGGTGATGGGAGGGCAGTGAGAAGGCTTCTGAGAACTCTGAGATCTAACTCCAAAGCTAGGCTCTCCAGGAGAGGGCACCAAACTGAGGTGTGAAAAGCAGTGGGGTGCTGTCTGCCAGGGGATGGGAGCTGAATGTTCAGGCATCCTCTTAAAGGGCCAACACACAAAAATTCCCTGTGGAGCCATCACCTTATACTCTGGCAAAGGAAGGGTGAAGTAGACTAGAGCTGTGAGAACAGAACCCAGGGGACTTGGGCAATAGAGCTCAGAAGGCAGGCACCCCAAGTTTCCTGGGCTCAGTCATTCCCTCACATAGCAGAGGACATCTTTCCCACATAGATGACTTGGGGGAGGGAAGACAGTTTACACACCCTATTGAAAAGCATCTTGCCCTGAGACCCCTTAAAAGTAACAATTAAAAGTAACAATTAGTCAAAACTGGTTTGGCTCAGTAGATAGAGTTCGGCCTGCAGACTGAAAGGTCCCAGGTTTCATTCCGGTCAAGGGCATGTATCCTGGTTGCAGGCACATCGCCAGTAGGGGGCGTGCAGGAGGCAGCTGATTGATGTCTCTCTCTCATAGAGGTTTCTAACTCTCTATCCCTCTCCTTTCCTCTCTGTAAAAAATCAATAAAATATATTTTAAAATTAAATAAATAAATAAATAAATAAATAAAAGTAACAATTAGCCTCTAGTCAGAAGCAACTGCCCCATCCTATTGGAAAAACTCTCACCACACCTGAGGACAATTGCCTGGGGGCAATTCAAGTAGAAATCCTATTATAGTAGGTCCTACAGGACAAGGATATAAATTTTCACCATAAGTCAGAACCCACCTACATAAGTACCTACCTCACTCACATGAAGCACATACACAGCAGTAATGAAGGGAAACAGTAAAAAAAAATTAAAAGAAAGATAACAATTCCTGACCTTTACTTGTGGTAAATAAATAATAAAAACCATAAAGTACATATGTACTTTACACGAAGTGACAGAACTTTTTTTTCTTATAAATAAATGGGAGATAGCGACATAACCATGAACCGACATATGTCAAGTCTGACATAATCCAAGGACTGCCTGTACTCTATAAACAGAAGCTTTCTCTGGAGGCTTTGAGTCTTTGCCTGATCCAATTAGTCAGAAACAGCCTTCAACACTATCCTGCACTAGAGATTGAGAGGTACAAAGGATCTACCAAAACATACTCACAAACCCAAACATACAACCAAAATGAGGAAACAAAGAAATAATCCCCAAATAAAAGAACTAGCAAATTCTCCCGAAGAGATAAATGTAGAGATAAGAAATTTATCTGAAACAGAGTTCAGAGTAATGATGTTAAAAATGCTCAACAGTATGAAAAATGATATTGTAAAGAAAAATCTGAGATAAAGAATGACATAACACAAATAAAGAACACATTGGAAGGAATACATAGCAGATTAGAAGCTGAGGATCAAATCAGTGAATTAGAAGACAAAATTGAAAATATCACTCAATTAAGGATGAATTGAAAAAACAATTAAAAAACAGGATAGCTTAAGGGAGCTGTGGGACAATAGAAAACATAACAATATTAGAATAGTAGGTGTGCCAGAAGAGGCAGAAAGGAATAAAGGAACAGACAAGGTGTTTGAAGAAATAATGGCAGAAAAGTTCCCTAACCTGGTAAAAGAAAAAGTCACACAAGTTCAGGTGGCACAGAGAACCCCAAAGAAGAACCCAAACAGACCCACTCTCAGACACATCATAATTAAAATGTGAAAAATTAAAGACAAAGAGAGAATCTTAAAGGCAGCAAAAAAATAAGAAAGAAAGAAAATTGTTACCTACAAAGGAGCTTCCATAAGGCTGAGACCTGATTTCTCATCAGAAATTCTACAGGACAGAAGAGAATGGCCTGAAGTACTCAAGGTAATGGAAAGCGAGGATCTGAGACTAAGAGTACTATATCCAGCAAGGCTATCATTCAAAACAAATGGTCAAATAAAGAGCTTCCCAGACCAAAAAAAAAAGGGGGGGGTGGCTAAAGGAGTTCATTACCACCAAGCCAGCATTACAAAAAGTGCTAAAGGGATTGCTGTAAGGAATTGCTGAGAAGAAGCAGCAGTAAGAGAAACCTAGCCATACAGAATTAAAATGGCTATAAATAAGTACCTCTCAATAATAATCCTAAATGTAGCCCTAACTGGTTTGGCTCTGTGGATAGAGCTTCAGCCCGTGGACTAAAGGGTCCCAGGTTGGATTCCAGTCAAGGGCATGTATCTTGGTTGCAGGCTCAATCCCAATAGGGGTTGTGCAAGAGGCAGCTGATCAATGTTTCTCTCTCATTGATATTTCTAACTCTCTATCCCTCTCCCTTACTCTCTGTATTTTTAAAATATTAATAACCCTAAATGTAAATGGATTAAATGCTCTAATCAAAAGTTGTAGAGTAGCTGAATAGACCACTATATGCTGTCTACAAGAGATACATTCAAAACAAAAGACACACAGGATGAAAGTGAAGAGATGGAAAAAAATGTTCCATGCAAATGGAAAAGAAAAAAAGGCTGGAGTAACAATACTCATATCTGACTAAATAGATTTTAAAAGCATCATGTTAAGCAAAATAAGCAAGTCAGAGACAGATAAATATCCTGTGATCTCACTCATTTGTGGAATATACTGAACAACATAAACTGATGATCAAAAATAGAGCCGGGGGGTGGGAGAGGGGGAGAGAATATTCTAAAATACTAGAATCCCAGTGCACAAAATTTGTGAACATGGGGAGGGGGGGGTGTCCCTTAGCCCAGCCTTCACCCTCTTCAATCTGGGACATCTCTCTCACAACCCAAGACTTTTGGCCCCTAACCGCTTCTGCCTGCCTGCATGATCACCCCCTAACCACTCCCATGCCAGTCTAATAATGCCTAACTGCTCCCCTAATAGCCAGATTGCCCCTAACTGCCCTCCTCATCTGACCTGGTGACCTCCAACTGCCTGCAGCCTGGTAACCCCTAACGGCCCTCCCTTACCAGCCTGGTTGCCCCTAACTGCCCTCTCCTGCTAGACTGGTCACCTCTAACTATCCTCCCCTGCAGGTCTGGTCACCCCCAACTTCCTTTCCCTGCAGGCCTCATAACTCCTAACTGTCCTCCCCTGCAGGCCTGGTCACCCTCAACTGCCCTCCCCTGATGGCCTGGCCATCCCCAACTGCCCTCCTCTGGAGGCATGGTTCCCTGCAACTGCCCTCTCCTGACAGCCCAGTCACCTCTAACTGTCCTCCCCTGGAGGCCTGGTAACCCCCAACTGCCCTCTCATGCTGACCCAGTAACCCCTAACTGTCCTTCCTTGCCAGCCTAGTTGCCTCTAAATGCCCTCCCCTGCAGCCTGGTCACCCCGAACTGCCCTCCCCTGCTGGCCATCTTGTGGCAGCCATCTGTGTCCACATAAGGGCAGCCATCTTTTACCACATGGGGGCAGCCATCATGTGTGCTGCAATAATGGTCAATATGCATATTACTCTTTTATTAGATAGAATAATAGAAGTACAGTGGTACCTTGAGATACGAGTTTAATTCGTTCCATAACCTTGAGGCATGGGAAACTATGAGACGCTCGAATCGTGGTAAACTGGTGGGTCGTGTTCAGGCAGCCGATCCGTGCGATTACTCCTATCTCAAATGTTGCTCGTATTTCAAAGCAAAAATCGCTTGCTCCATGGCTCGTATCTCAAAAATCTCGTATGTTAAGGCACTTGTATCTCGAGGTACCACTATATTATTGTTATTTACAGATTTTTAATATTTCCTACAACTTTGGTGCTATCATACTATATTAATACAGTTTTAATAATAATATTATATTTAAAATCCTTTTATTCTTGAAATATTAATTTTTATTATGTGTAATATTATAAGTGAGATCATTTTTTCTTGAAGAGTTGGTGTTTATTGCATGTAATTATGCCACATTGGCCAGGTCGAAATAAGAATTTTTTTAAAGCATAACTATAATACCATTATCATAGCGTTAAAAATTAACATTAATTCTTTATCATCATCCAATCAGTATTTATTAAAAACTATTTTTCTGGAGATATTAAGTTTATTGCATGTAACATTATATTTAAGATAATTTTTCTTGAAATATGAAGGTTCATTGCATGTAACATTATATTTAAAATCATTGGCCCATCCTCAAACTAAAAAGTATAGCTAGGACTTGGGATTGAGCTAAATGAAGCCCAAGCTACATGCCCCACTATTTGGGCTGCATAGTATAGAGGAGTATAAACTCAGATGAGTATCTGCATAGAGACCAGGAGAACAGGAAATGTGTTATTCACTCACTTCAGTGGCTTGACCATAGGAACTTTTATTTCAGTAAATACTCTAGTATATATGTCAGAAGAAATAAGGACTTTTTGTTGTTGTGTTAAATTCTTTATTGTTTAAAGTATTACATGTCTCCCCCATTGACCTCTCTCTAGCCATTCCCACTACCCAGGACATGCCCTCACTCTGCTACTATCTGTTTAAAGTATTACACCATAAGGGTGTCTCCAGCACAGTTTTCCCCTCGTATACCAGCTGATCCTCACAGACGATTGACCTAGAGGTCAATTCCTCCCAGGGATAACAACAACAATCAAGGCTTAACTACCACAAGACAGTGCACATAGCCCACAAAGAGGTACACCAACAGTATCCACCGCAGGTAATTGGGGAGGCTGATCCACTGGGCCCTATAGGACACCTAGCACACAAAGCCACTCTATCAACTCAGGGAAGCAGCCAAAATGTGGAGACAAAGAAACAGATCAGAAATGAAATAAATGGAGGAAAGCAAACAACTGGATATAGAGTTCAAAACCACAATTATAGGTTTTTCAAGAATTTTTTAGAAAAAGTCAATAAATTTAGTGAGATACTCAAGGAGATGAAAAAGGACCAACTAGAGATTAAGCATATACTGACTGAAATAAAAAATAACATACAGACATCCAACAGCAGACTGGAGGACATCAAGAATCAAGTCAAAGATTTGAAATACAAAGAAGCAAAAAACACTCAATCAGAAAAGAAAAAAAGAATCCAAAAATATGCTGTAAGGAGTTTCTGGTACAACTTCAAGCATACTAACATCTAATTTATTTGGGTGCCAGAAGAAGAGAGAGAGCAAGATACTGAAAACCTATTTGAAGAAATAATGACTGAAAACTTCCCCCACCTAGTGAAAGAAATAGACTTAGAAGTCCAGAAAGTGCACAGAACCCCAAACAAAAGAAATACAAAGAGGACCACACCAAGACACATCATAATTAAAATGCCAAGAGCAAAAGACAAAGATAAAATATTAAAAGCAGCAAGAGAAAAACAGTTAGTTACCTTCAAGGGAGCACCCATATGACTGTCAGCTGATTTCTCAACAGAAAACGATGCAGGCCAGAAGGGAGTGGCAAAAAATATTCAAAGTGATGAATAGCAAGAACCTACAACCAAGATTACTATATCCAGCAAAGCTATCATTCAGATAAAGAGCTTCACAGATAAGAAAAAGCTAAAGGAATTCATCACCACTAAACCAGTATTATATGAAATGCTGAAAGGTATTCTGTAAGAAGTGGAAGAAGAAGAAAAAGATAAAGATAAAAATTATGAACAACAAAGTGAAAACAAATACATACCTATTAACAAGTGAATCTAAAACTCAAGTCAATCAAAATCTGATGAACAGGAAAATCTGGTGAATATAATAGAATTAGGGGCATAGAAAGGGAGAGGACTGACAATCCTGGGGTGGGAGAAGGATATTGGGGGTGTGGAAAGAGACTAGACAAAAATTGTATGGATGAAGACCATAGAGGGGTATAAAGGCATGGGGTGGATACTGGTGGAGGGGAGTTATGGGGGGAAGAGGAACAACTGTAATAATCTGAACAATAAAGATTTAAATAATGATAATAAATAAATAAATAAATTTACCTAAATATCTGATTTTCCTACATAATGTCTGTATTGTTTTATCATTTTTTAATTAGAATCCTAATGAAGTCCAAACACTGCATTTTGGTTGATGTCTTTATGGTCTCATTTAAACCTGTACATTTATCCTTTAAACCCTTTTTCCTTATAATTTATTTGTTGAAGAAACAAACTCATTAACCCTGTAGAATTTCTCACAGTTTGAATTTTACTGAATGCATTTCCATGGTGTCATTTACCATGTTCCTCTGTCTCCTATATTTCTTATAAACTGGCAATTAGACCTAGCTTTACCAAAGTAATAATAATATTGGATTCATCACACTCCAGCTTTATTTTTCTCTTGCCAAATATTCTTTATAGAGAGTGCTATGTGTGGCAATATGTACTTTAACAAATTCATATTTAACAAATATGCCCTTTTAAAGTAAGTTATTTGTTATTATCAATATTAATATTAGATACTTATATGGAGAAGAGAAAGCTTCAGAGTGTGATTGTAGAAGTTTTAACATAGATCAGAATTAACTAGGAAGACTTATTTTAAACTAATCACAGGGTCCCACTTCAAGAGATTTTTATTCAGTAGATATGAGATAAGGCTTGAAATCTATATTAGTGACAAGCTCCCAGTTGATGAATTGCATGTTGTCAAACTCTGATTTAAAACGTAGTGGGGCCTGGATAAGTGGCTCAGTTGGTTGGAGTGTCATCCTGTACAAAAGGTTTTGCATTCAATTCCCAGTCTGGGCATATTCCTAGGTTACAGGTTCAAATCCCCATAGGAACGTGTTTGAGTGGCAACCAATCAATGTTTCTCTCTCTCTTTCTCCCTTCTTCTCACTAAAAAGAGTCAATAAAAAGTTATCCTCAGGTTAGAATTCTTTTGTAAAAAAATTGTTTAACAGTTTAGAGAGGAGACTCTGACATCTGAACACCTAAAATGGAATTCTGGTTCTACCATGTACCAGCTGAACAGTATTAGAAAACCACTTAACCTCTCTGAGCCTCAATTCTCTCATCTGAAAAATGGGTTTAATAACAATAGATACAGTGTTATTAAGATTAAATGAGATAATACATGTAAACCTCAGATTGGGTCTTTTGAGTCATCAATATTCAATAAATTGTGTTAGTGCCAGTATAATACATAATTATAATTATTATTATCAATATTATTATTACTTTGCTAGTTTTACAGTTGCAGTCAGGTATAAGAAAGAAATTATTGGATTATAGTAGTAATCAGCCTGCAGCACAGGAGACAAGAGTCTTTGGTCAAATTTGGCTGTGAATTATTTCAAAGCAGAGAATAGGAAGGACAATAGACAAACATTCTGTTTGTATGTAGCATCAGAGATGTTCTTTTAAGTGAAGCAGTCCTGCCTGTCACAAACATCAGCCCACCATGTAGATGGCTCAATAACTTTTCCCAGTACCACAGATAATGAGACTCATCTCTCAAACATGAACAAAATAGTTTTAACATTGTGCAAGGTGTGCAGACACAAAGGCACATAAGCTGAAAAATATCAAAGATATTTAAGAAATTAATAAGAAAATCATAATGAATATTTTGGAGTTAGGATTAAGCATGTTTTGTTAGCTTCACCAGCCATTATGAATAATGCTAAGGATTCCCTAGGTCATTATAATCTCCTTAGTTCTATCCATAACTTGATTAGACTACCAACCCAAAACAGACTGTAGGGGACTCAGGCCAATTTGGGTGAGGAAAGCACTGAAGGAGGAAGATGATATAGGAACGAGTATGAGACTTGAGTTGAGATTAAAAAGAGGTGCTGTGTGGCTCAGTTGGTTGGGTGTGATCCTGGGCACTGAAAGGTTGTTGGTTTAATTCCCAGTCAAGGCACGTGCCCAGATTTTGGGCCCCATCCCTGGTAGGGGGCATGTAGGAGACAGCCAATCAATGTTTCACTCTCACATTGATGTTTCTCTGTGTCTCCCCCTTCCTCTCTCTTAAAAAAAAAATCAATAAAATATTTTTAACTTAAGCAATATTTTCAACAATTAAGATTTATTTTAAAATATTTTTAAAAAGAGGTTGCTGATCCCTAGCAAGAAGGTATAAGAGGTCAAAATAAGAACTAAATATATGAATGAAACTGAATTGGGAACTCCAATTGGGGAAGTAATATGAAATAATGATGGCTAAGAATCAGCAGGCCTAGGTTTCAATTATATCCCTCATGCTCCTGACCTGTGTGGCCTTGGAAAAGTGGCCCAGTCTCTTTGTATCTATCTCAATGTCTTCATATATGATGATGAAAAGATTGTTATTAGTATTATTAGTATTATCATTTTTGACAGAAATATTTGTGGACCATATATCCTGTACAGGCTCTCCTATACTATCACAATTCTCACTCAAGGTGAAAAATAGAACTCTCGGTCACTGTGGCTGTGAATAAAGTAAAGGGAAAGTAAGCTTGCTGGTTAGAGGAAACACTCTTAGAGGTAATGAGGATCATCAATCTTCCTCTAAGAAGC
>PVJN01036617.1:0-21392 GCA_004026805.1 Lasiurus borealis | reverse complement strand
CCTCCTCCTCCTCCTCCTCCTCCTCCTCCTCCTGCGGGAGGGAGGTCAGCCTGCCCTGGGAGCTCGCGGTCCCTGCGGGCTCAGCCCTTCCCCGGGAGTCGCTCGGTAGACGTTTCTAATATTGATCAGATCAAGGGCGGAGTCTTTGCTGGCGTTTTTGGGTTTTTGATTGGTTAATTCTTGTTTTTGTGTGTGTGTGTGTGTGTGTGTGTGTGTGTGTGTGTTGGTTGCACAGGGGTCAGCCCAGTTTTGTGGCTGGACGAGTGTTAACGGTGAGGCATGGTCCTGTGCATGGCAGAGTGTTGAGGGGCATCCCTGGCTGCCATCCACCGGCTGGCAGGGGCTCCCTCCCCCAGTCATGACAACCCGAAGTGTCTCTAGACATTCTTGGGGGTCGACTTTAGCCCAGGATTGAGATGCTCTAGAATAATGACTCTCCTATGTAACCTTAGAGCAGCGGTTCTCAACCTGTGGGTCGCGACCCATTTGGGGGGTCGAATGACCCTTTCACAGGGGTCGCCTAAGACCATGGGAAAATGCAGATATTTACATCACGATGCATAGCAGGAGCAACATGTCATGGTTAGGGGTCACCACCACATGAGGAACTGTATGCAAGGGTCGCGGCCTTAGGAAGGTTGAGAACCGCTGCCTTAGAGGCTAGCCTCCTGAGAAATGAATCACTCAGGGGTGCCTGCTGGCCTTCAGTCCCGGGTCACATTACCTAGCTTGTTTCAAATTAGCGCTTTATAAGGATTCGGTGTCCGTTCATGCATTGCAGTTGGGTTTCTTTGGTCCCGGCTTCCGGAAGTCCTCAGCATTTATGGTGGTGGCATTTGACCTTTTGAAAACAACAAGGCATCCTACCTGCAGAATGCCCTCCCTCGCCCCCCCTCTGGACCTGTCAGATTGCTTCCTCCTGCTGTCACTTAACCCATTTCTCCCTCCTCCGTGTTTCCTGTAAAGCGGGCAGCAGGTAGAGCCTGATGATATGCAGGTTAAATGTGGCGAAAATTCCTCTAGCAACACAGGTCCCTTCCCTATGGAGACAGGCGATAGCCATCTGCCCCAGAATTCGTGCGTTTCTGTGATGGCTTTGCCAAATCTTTTTTATGCGTCTGTTGAGATGATCAATAGCTTTTTGGTTACTCTGGTTAATTACATTGTTGTTGTTAATTCCTGGGATAAACTGTATTCCTGGGATAGATCCTACTTAATCATGAGGTATTATTGTCCTTTTGGTCTATGTTGGATTGGATTTGCTAAAATCTCGCAGATTTTTGTCTTTGTGTTCACGATGGACATCACTCTGCAGTTTGCGGGTGATGCCTGGATTGGGTGTCAAGGTGATACTGACTTCCTAGGGTGAGTTGGGAAGTGTTCTCTTCAGTTTTCCAGAAGAGTTTGAGTAGGATCACCCTATTACTTCTTCCCTGTTTGGGTGGTTATCTTTGTAAACATTTTATCTATCTATATAATCTATATAAAAGGCTAATTATGCTAAGTGTCTTCCCTCAATTTGGGTAATGACATCAAGTAGCAACACCTGACTTCCTCTCCCTAGTGACTGGCCTCCTTGTAGTTTCTTCATCCCAGGAACTGGACTTGCTTTATAGCCAGGTGGAAACAATTTACACTGTAACCAGCTTTTCCCATGCCTCGTCTCAATTGATCCTCACAAATCCTCGAGTAGGTAGATAGGAGACTGGTGGAATCCTATTTTCTTTTCACTAGCCGGGAAACGGAGCTTTAGAAACTTGACCCAACTGAAAAGAAGAAATGGTGGAGCTTGAGAATGACTTCAGGTTTTCTCACTGCACAGAATACAGTCAAACACTGCTGCAGTTAAATACTTTACCCTTTGTTCTCCCTGCGTGATCTGATGATGATAATCTACTTTGTGTGGATATTTACTGCTGTGTTGCTGACAGTTACCTGAAAGAGAAGTTGGGGTGCTTCACTGGGCTGGAAGGAGTTTAGCGACATCAGAAAGCAGGTCTAACTAAGCAGGTTTGTTCTATTCTACAAAAGGCTAAGTTGACTTGTGCATGCGGGATTCATATAAAGCTGTTGGTGGCGCCACTCGCACGTGTGTGTTTCGATCTGTCATTGTCGGTTGTGAATTTGGTTGACACTTCTGTTATAGAGAAAGGGCGAATAGCGATATTAAACTATTTCTTCTAATTAATTTCCTTTCAATGTGCACAAGTTCATGCACAGGGCCACTAGTTGAAGTGTAAGATGCCTATGCTCACAAACCCAAAATACATAGCTCCTCCTTTTTAACGCTCAAATCCTGTCACATCCGGCCAGTGGGAGAACCTCAGCCTGGCTCCGGAGTCTTTTTGACAAGCCCCGTCATTCTGTGAGCACCTTGCTTTCCTTGCTTTCTGGTAGAGGCAAGCGTTTAGGCTCATCTCTCCCTGCCTCAGCCCCTCTTCTGGTCAGACCACCGGCAGCTTCCCCACACTCACCAACCTCCCCTTAGGACGGACACCTTTGTGCCCAACCTCCCCTTAGGGCAGCGGTTCTCAACCTGTGGGTCGAGAACAGCTAGCAGGGTCTCCTAAGACCATCAGAAAACACGGATATTTACATTAAGATTCATAACAGTAGCAAATTACAGTTATGGAGTAGCGACAAAAATAATTTTATGGTTGGGGATCACCACAACATAAAGAACTGTATTAAAGGGTTGCAGCATTAGGAAGGTTGAGAACCACTGCCTTAGGAGGACACCTCTAGCCACGTAAAGCTTTCACCCCTGCCTTCGATTGAGTCTCTGCCAGGTGCAGGCGGCAGTGGTGGCTCACGCTTGCTGTCAATAAGTAGCACGTGCTCTTGTTTTGCTCATCTTTATCTCCACAGAGGTTAGTAATTTAGGGAGCAGATAAAGCACTCAGAATTTTTTTTTTTTAAAGGAACCTGTCATTTTTCCATGGAATGGTTTTGTTTTCTTTCGATCTTTGTTGTTCAAAGTATTAACATCCGTCCTCCTTTTTCCTCCATTAGCCTCTTCTAGCCTGCCACCCCCCTCCTCACCAGGTGTTTGTTTGTTTTTGTTTTTTTTTTTGACAAATTGTACTTCACCCTGTTTGCTCTTTTACTTTTAAAAGCACAGCATGTTTCATGCATTTGCATGTCATCCTTGAGCATGGGCCACACTGATCTTCCCTCCCTCCAGTTTGCTCTGTGTGCGGGGGAGTGAGCCCCAGGGGTGGTTGCACCCGGTGGGAAGTGGCTGCTCTCTCCAGACCCTTTGCTCCTTGTCCTTCAGAACTTACGCAGGTTTTGGAGCTGCTGGCAGGGGGCCAGCGCCCTGTGACTGTCTGCTTCTCCCTCCCTCTGAGCAGGTGTGACTGGCTTCGATCACCTTGCTTGGTCCTTCCTGAGGCCCTGCCCCTGCTCCCCTGCTCCCCTGCAGCAGGCGCCGCTCTCCTCTCATCTCTGGCTGCTCACCCAGTGGAATCTGGGAGTTGACCTGGGATTGGCAGCCACGTTTAACACACAGAGTGAAGGAGACATTTCCCCCAATTGTTGATGTATTTCCTCACACCCTGCCTCCACGGGTGCACACATCACCTAGGGATCGTCTTTTCTTGAGCCTGTGCCTTGAGGGTGGTTCTTGGTTTCCGGCTCATTTGATGTGAGAGATGCCATAGTCGAGGTGGATACCGGATGCCAAGACACAGAAGGCTGTGGGCACAGCAGGCATCAGCCTGCTGGCAGGAGAACCTCGGGGGCTCTCCTGAAAGAGCTGCAATGGGAGGTTCCTGCCTAGGACAGGGTTGGGCTTGTGTTTCCTTATGACCAGGGACCCCTCTTTATGGGAAGAAACAGCCACTTGACACCTACTGATCTAAGAGGTGGGCTGTGAGGTGTCCTGTGTTCTGTTTAGTGATTGGTGTCTTTGCATCCCATGATAACCTTTCTCCTCTGTCCATCCTATTTGACTCCATGCTGATCTTGGCTGTGTCGCTCCAGTTTTAGAATTTGTGCTGCTGAACCGAGCTCCAGGCTTGGTTCCTTTCAAGGGGGGAGCTTGGGATACTCTCTAGACCAGTGGTTCTCAACCTTCCTAAGGCCACGACCCTTGCATACAGTTCCTCATGTGGGGGTGACCCCCAGCCATGAAATTTTGCTACTGTTATGCATCGTGATGTAAATATCTGCATTTTCCGAAGGTCTTAGGCGACCCCTGTGAAAGGGTCATTCGACCCCCAAAGGGGTCGCGACCCACATGTTGAGAACCGCTGCTCTAGACCCTTTGCTTCGTGTCCTTCGGAACATGTGGGCAGCGGCCACCCCTTGCTTGGGCTCAGGGACCCTCTCCTCATCCGCCTTCTCCAGGCCGCTGCCTGGGTGGTCTCCTGACTGTCTCAGTGGATCACACCCAGGACTGCTGGCCCGTGGCCATATGAGCCCAGAAGCCTCCAGACCAAAGTCTCCCACCCCCATGGTCCGGGGTCCAGGCTCCAGCCCTGAATCCACCCCACACCAGCCTGCCCTGCCTCACCCTCTAGCGCGCGACCCCTTCCCGCGTCCCCTGCAGCCTCGCTGCTGGAGAAAGGCCCTGCCCTGGGGGAGGGTAGGAGTAAGTGGGCTGCGCTGCTCAGCGTCCTCCAGAGCCAAGGTGTAGATGTGAGGCCCCAACAGGTCGCCAAAGCCCCCTTCCCCGCCCCCAGCTTCTTGTCCAGGGCTTCGGGGGGCTGGGTGGTCCGTTGGAGCCTCACGTCTAGGCCTTTGGCCTGGCTGCCCTGGGCCTCAGCTTGGTCGGGCAGGCCCTCAGGGGGGAGGTGCTCCCTGGCCCCTCGTCTCGCCTCTGCCGCCTCCTGACGGACTCTCTGGTCTCGTCCCCTCCCAGTGCTCAGGCAGGCCCTGCGGCAGAAGCACCAGGAGGCCCAGCAGGCCTGCCGGCCCCACAACCTGCCCGTGCTCCAGGCAGCGCAGCAGCGTGAGCAGGAGGTATGGGTGCGGGCAGGGTGGGGGCCCATGGGCTTGCGGACAGGCCGGGGTGGAGAGGCTCAGGGGCACTGGGGAGCCGCTGGCTGTCCTGGGCCCCAGCGTGGGTGGGCTGCTGAAGGCTTGGAGAGTCCTTACATGTGGCTTTTCACCATGGGGTGTGGGAGTGCCAGGACCAGGTAGAGTGTGAGATCCCCTCCACGTGCTCCCCAAGACTGCAGCTCCTGGGGGGCTGGGCTGGTGCAGGGCAGGTGCTGAGGAGGGGCCCTTGTGCTCATGGCCTTGGAGGTGCAAGGGCAATGGTGGGGCAACGGGGAGTCAGCAGGGGCGCATCCTGCTCCCTGGTTACTCAGGGACCAGCAAACCTGCATGTGGCCAAGAAGCCATGGATGATGGGGGTGCGCGCAGAGACAGGTGTGTGGTGGGGTTCCCAGGCAGTCTCAAGGCGGGGGGTGCAGGGAGGAGGTGCCGAGCTGGAGTCTCAGGCAGCCGCGTGGGGAAGTAATCTGCACAGAGGCCCAGAGACAGTGGCCCACTTGACAGAAGCAGAGGTGGAACAGCATCTGCCAGTTTATGGGGGCCCTGAGCAGTCAGCACTGGGTGAGGCCTGGTACAGGAGAGGAGGGAGGACATTGGAGCGAGGGCAGCCAAGCCCTCTGGAGGGTCTGGTGTGCCAGGAAGGGATGGGGCTCTGGGCGCAGTAAGGGTGCCATCAGTGGTCCTGGAGCCCGAGCTTCTAGAAGGGTGGCAGTGGCAGGCCAGGTCCCTGTGTGCGGGGCATTGGTGGGTGGAGGCCGAGTGCCTGAGCGGCCCTCGCTGTGGCAGGCGATGGAGCATCGGATCCGTGAGGAGCAGCGGGCCATGGACCAGAAGATCATCCTGGAGCTGGACCGGAAGGTGGCGGACCAGCAGAGCACGCTGGAGAAGGCGGGGGTTGCCGGCTTCTATGTGACCACCAACCCGCAGGTCAGTGCCCAGGGACGCTAATCCCTACAGGCCAGGTGCCATCCGGGGTTGTAGGGCCAGTTGCCAGGCAGTGGCAGGGTACGAATGGGGGCGGAGAGGCCGGGGTGTGTGCAGGAAGGGGAAATGGGAGTTCAGCTCCAGGAAGGGTGTCAGTGCGGCGCTCAGCATGCAGGCTGGTCCCACCGCCTCTGCCCACAGGTGCCAGGGCCCTGCTCCCCGTCCCCAGCTCCACCGCGCCTGCGGGCCCTCCTCTGCACGCGTCTGTGAGCACCAGGCCTCTGGCAGGCTGTGGCCAGGCTCGCTGCCTGGCACACTCCAGGCCCTGAGGTCCGCTCCGGGGCCCTTGGGAAAATGGCTTCTCTCTGGGCCTTTAGGGCCGCGGGGTCATGCTGGCCTCACAGCGCCCCTCTGTGCCCCAGGAGCTGACACTGCAGATGAACCTGCTGGAGCTCATCCGGAAGCTGCAGCAAAGGGGCTGCGCGGCGGGGAAGGCAACCCTGTGACCAGGTGGGGTCCCTGCCAGTTACCACTGCCCATCCGGCTGGGAGGACAGTCCTGTCCCCTCGTCTTCCTGACGTCTGGCCACCATCTGCCTAGGTGCCTGCAGGAAGGGTCACCTCTGAGGAGAGGCAGGGGCGGATCCTGGCTGTGCCTGCCACCCACCTTTGTCGGGGCGGTTACGTCTCAAGCTAGAGCGGCGTGGTAAACGGGGAACAGGCCAGCCTACCGACTGGCTGCACCAGAGCTGGGCAGAGGTGGGGTTAGAGGGCCTGGCACCAAGCACATCCCGACCTCTGCCAAGCCCCGGGCTTTGTGCTTATTCCTGGTCTCGGCCCCTTGCTTGGTAGGTACAGCCCCCGAGTAGGAGAGGCGCCACGGCCCAAAGCTTGTGTGAGCCAGAGAAATAAAGGTGCCACAGGGTGGCCTGCAGGTGGCTTGTGTGCCAGCTCTGTGGTGTCTGTCATGAGCAGCAGCTAGGCCCTCCCCGGCCTGCAGAGGGTGCCCCCACCCTGTGTCACAGAGGCCCCTGCCTGGAGCTGTCCCCATGCAGCTGAGGACACAGTGGGTGGCAGCCCTGGGCCTGCTCCTCTGGGAGCAGCAAAAGCCCGGGGTGGGTCATGGGCACCGGGAGCAAGAAGGGTGTGAGGAAGGGACCTGGTGGGGAAGCACCATGCACTGTCCCTGAGGCCTCCTGTCTGCATCGGTCTGAGCTGGCGGGTCTGCGGTACGACCCGGATGCAAGTGTGATCCTGGCCCCCAGGGACATGTGGTTGGAGGGAGGCAGAGACCGAGGTGAGGTTTCACACCCTCTCTGCTGACCCCGCAGGAAAGGGCGCGGAGGGCTCCTGGTACAGTAGTAGTGGTTTATTGACCGGCACCGTCCTCAGTCTGGCAGGCCCACGGTGTGTGGGACAGATCCTGGTGGGAGGTGGGCCTTCGGGTCTGAGGTCAGGGGGGTGGGCAGTTTCTGACCTCAGTGGCTCTGGCAGGTGTCAGGCCGCCTGTACCGGGTGCCCACACCCTGGGTGGGAAGCAGTTCTGACAGTCGTGGGTGTGGGGAGGCGAACCCGGGTGTGGCGGGCGGTAGCAGCGTTGGCCTCGGGGCCGGCCGGACCGCCGCCGGAGGCCCTGGGAAACCAGTCCGGGCAGGGCCGGCGCTAGGCTGGCCGGTAGAAGAGGTTGCCCGTGAAGAGCCTCCGCCGGAGCTCCTGCCACAGCAGCTGCCGCTCCCGCCGGGCGCCCTTCATGACGCTGCTGTTCTCCAGGGCGCGGCGCGACAGGTAGGGCAGCACCTCCATCACCGGGCCGTAGGGCACGTACTTGTACACGGCAAAGCCCGCCTGGCCTGCGCGCACAGGCAGAGGCGGTGAGGCCTGACCCCCACACCCTGCGCCCCCCCCCCCCATCCCCCGGGAGGCCCAGCTTACCCAGCGGGAAGCTGATCTGGTCGCACATGCCCAGCAGCTGTCCAAAGTACACCTGGCGGTCAGCAGGGTGCAGGCCCAACTCCTCCATCCTGTGTCCCGGCAAGGCAGCAGGTGAGCCCCTGGGTCAGCTGAGCCCCCCGGCACCCCCAGATCCCCATGCACATGCTCTGACCTCCATTCTCTGCAGGGCTACAAGCTCTGCCCTGCAGCTCCCCCCTCAGCCCATGGCTACCAGGTTCCCTCCTGCTGTGCTCACTCCCCATGGCCCCTTCCTTCTTGCTTGTCCCAATCTCCCCTAGTGGCACTCTGACCCAGCGAGGCAGGCCTGCCCAGCAGCCCGCCCCATGGTGTGGCTCGGGGAGGCTTCCAGCCCTCCCCTCACTGGCTGCTCTGTCCCATGCAGCAGGCACCAGCCCCCGAGTCTCTGGAAGGAGGCCGATGGACACCGGCCAGGAGATGCAGTCCCCTTGGCTGTCCCAGCCACAGATGATGCCATTTAGGGCCCAGTGGCCCTGACTGAGCCCTGTCCACACTGCAGGCCCACAGAACATGTTCGGCCACTGAATTTTGTGTTGGGTCGTTACTTGGTCAAAGCTGACGGGCTACTCGAGGTCCCTGGGGTCTGATCAGAGGCCACACCCCGAGCAGCTCGAGGCTCCCTGGCCCCCAGAGCAGGGGGTGGCTGCCACTGCTGGGCATTAGAAATCGTGGTTTCCTTGCAATGTCCGACGGAAAGGCAGCACCATCCTCACAAAGGGGAAGTGGTGACCGGGTTTAGAGTCAGCTCTCCAGGCAGTGCCCTTACCTCCACTGCCCCCTGAGGAAGCCCCACTCGGCAGCAAGCCTTGGGCTTGGGGTGCCCCTGCTGTGGGACGGGGGCCCCTGCTTTACTCCTGGGAAACTTGAGGACCGGCAAGACTCAACGCAGGGCCTACGCCCCAGGAGGCAGTGGCTGGGGAGACGCGGGCACGTGGGCCCCTGGCCCTGGCGTGGCACTGCTCGGGCTAAGACACAGGACGGAAGAACAGGCAACAAGACTGTTTGCTTCACCTGCTTCCTACGTCTCACTTGTAAGGATCCCACCAGTTTTGCTCCACGGGGCAGGCGTTCAGGGAGAAAACAGACTGTTAAATTCCAAACGCGGCTTAACATGTTAAGCGCCATGGTCTCTAAAGAGGCCAGGCGTCGGAGGCTTCTGTAGGGGTTTCAGATTCCACCCTGTATTCGTGCATTTTCAGAAGCTATTTATTGACCTTTATTTTTTTGAATGTGAAACTTTGGTTTTTAAAATTAATATCTGGCATACTAAATTCACTGCAAATAGCTTTTTTGCTACAGCAGTGCCAGTGCCTAGCAAGACCCGGTGGGGCAGGGTCTGGGAAGCACGAAAGCCGCCTCTCCTGTGGTCCCACTGATGTTCCCCTCAAACACCCCCTGTGCCTGGCAGGGCACTCTGTACGTACATCAAGCATGTCAAACTCACGGCCCCCAGGCCGCATCTCATTTACTTGGCCCATGCTAGCCTTCGAGTTTGACATGTTTGCAGTACATGCTTCCGGGGTCTCCCCAAGCCCTCCCTGACCCGGGAGCACTCAGACAGCGGGGGGCGGGCGCACCTCACCTGCGCAGCGTGAAGCGCACCGTGTCCTCGTTGTGGGAGGCCACCATCACCTGAGCCCTGGCGTTGTTCTTCAGCTCCTCCAGGACGTAATCGAGGCACCTGCGGGGAGAGGCACGTGAGCCCGGGCCCGGAGAGCTCCCCACGGGGCCAGGCCGCAGGGTGGGCCTAGGGCCACGCAGCGAGCCCGCTCCTCCCAGAGGTGCCCAGGGTGCCAGGACCAGACAGGGAGCACTGGGCCTTCTCAGCACCTGGGAGTGAGAGAAAGCAAGCAGCACGGGCTTAGGCATCGGAGGGAACCAGCTGAGGCACAGCACCCGGTGCACCCAGGACAGATGCGGCTTCTCGTCCAGAGAGGGTCTTCGAGGAAATGAAAGGCCTGGGGGGAGGGGCTCCCTGTGCGGGGGGAGCTGCCTGCTGCACCGTCTGGCAGGGAACACAGCAGGGCAGGGTGCGCGCCCTCTGACCCAGCAACTCCTTTTCCAGCCACAGCTCGTCCTCACCCCTTGTGTCACCCTTCTAACACAGAACACCTAGCACCCTAAAGCTCGCAGGGACACATGAGCACAGGGACCTGGGGGGATCAGCTGCAGCTTTGCCAGAAACCGAGGTCTGACCGAGAGAGGGGCGTGCAGCTCCCTGGAGGACGCTAGGCGCCGCTGGGCCGAAAGGCAGGTCAGTGAGGGAGACACTTGGGGTCTCTGAACTGGCGACACCTCTGCAACGCCTCGTGGAGAAACAGCACGCAGCCAGCCTGTCTGTCCTGCATAAACAGTCACCTGTCTGTCTATCTCACGCAGCACGAGAAGCCAGGATGGTCCCTGGGACGAGGTGAGTGCAGGGCGGGGAGGGCTCCTTGGGCAACCAACAGGAGCTGCCGGGACCCAGGCCAGTTTAGTTGTGATAGTCGACTTTTCTATATTAAAAAATGGCCAGTGTGGCTCAGTGGTTGAGCATCGACCCATGAACCAAGAGGTCACCAGTTCAATTCCTGGTCAGGGCACATGCTCAGGTTACAGGCGCAGTCCCCAAAAGGGGATGTGCTCTCTATCACTCGCCTTCCTCCCTCTCTCTAAAAAATCAATAAAGACATTTTTAAAACCTTAATGTTTTTACAAAAGTAAATCAAAAGCAGAAAACAATCAATCCTGGCCTCAGGCAAAAGTCTTGCTCCCACAGAAGCTGCTGTCTCCAGGGCTGCTCCCCCTTCAGATCGGGGCCCTTCGTGTCAGCTCCGGCACCAAGGAGGTGTGTTTCCCTCGCCTTTGCTCCCTCCCCTCCCCAGGTGGCCCCGAGACTCGGGGACCCAAGGAGGAGGTGCGCACCTGTGGTACATGGCGTTGGTGGCCTCGTACGTGGGGTTGATGGGGTCCTCATAGCCGATCTCGGCAGCGCGGGCCCGTTCCTGAGCCATGTACGCACCCCGCACCAGCTTGGCTCCGAAACACCAGCCCTCGCGGCGAGCCAGCTCCAAGTCCAGGGTGACGTTGTCGTAGGCTTCCTGCAGGGTCAGGGCCAAGAGTCAGTAACTAGGCCGGCCCCTCCAGCCGGCACCTCCTAGGGCAGGCCTGTCAAACTCGAGGGCCACGTGCCGAGTTTATTTGGCCCGTGTTCGCCTTCAAATGTGACATGCTTGTCCTAGGGCCTTTATGGCCTAGGAGCACCCAGGGTGCAGTCAGCAAGGGCACCAGGCAGCAGCAGGTGCCTGAGGGAGGTGCCCTGTGGGTGCCCAGGAGATCTGGAAGACAGGTGTGGGCGAGAGAGGCCCTTTGACCTCTGTCCACAAGGAATGGTGATGGGGGGGAGGAAGGGAGAGGACACCTGCAGCCTCTTCTGTTTGGCCTGGGGCAGTCCTTTGAGGGGACAGGCCAGGTGCCAGCAGCCACTGTATGTGCCAGTCTCCTCAGGCTGACTTGCAGGGGGCCGGGGGGAGTAGGCAGGGGAGAGGAAAAGGGGGGCCCTGCCTAGATAACCCCTCAGCCCCCCCTTGGCCTCTCAAAACCTCACTGGTCCCCAGGCAGCCCGTTCCGGCTTTGTGCTCAGGGATCCCACCTGAAGCACTGTGAGGGACATGCAGAATTCTAGTCAAGTCTCTTCTGGGCAAAGCTTTCAACAAATCCTTACAGAAAATGCTCATTCATGAAGGCTTTGACAGCTGGGACTTAGACATTGAGTGGACCCTGAACGAGCTCCTTCATCTTCCTCCGACACCTTCCACACCCGTGTGGGATCTGAATGGACCAACCTCCCTCCTCCACCTGGGGGCGCGGTGGGGGCGTGCCGTCCCGCAGGGTGGGAGGCCCCGGGGAGGCGGACCTTGAGGTAGCACTGGAACGTGTTGAGGATGAGCGGCTTCTCCATGTTGAACTTGCGCTGCATCTCCAGCGTCAGGCGGCTGATGGCCGGCTGGAAGTAGGTCTGCTCAGCGTCCACCATCAGCCGCACCCCCACCTCCATGGCTTTCTTAGAGGTCAGGGGTGGGAGAGAGGGTTTGTCTGGGGCTCAGGGGAGACGGGCGCCCCCCAGCCCCCGGGCACATCCCAGGCCCTCGACCTTGGCCAGGACATCCATCCTCTGCAGCATCCTCCTCATCTGCTGCTCCTCCTCCTCGGTGAACCCCGACAGCAGAGGCTCTAGCTGTCCTGTCTGAGGGCGCATGCAGGCAAGTGTCAGCAGGCGCTGGGCCACCCCTCTCGAAGCCAGTGCTTCCCCTGCCCAGAGTCTATCAATACCTGTGGCCTGGTCCCCAGAACCAGCGAGACCCCCTCATCCAGGCCCCTCCTCTACCCTGTTTGCGCATGAAGATCAGCGCCCTGCCCTGAGGCCACAGCTAGCCAGCGCCTCCTTGCAGAGCCAGCTGCCACATCTGCTCCCACAACCTCCCCAGGACCCTCAGAAGTCCCCCTTCTTTTCCAATACAGCGCTGAGGAGGCTACCCTTGACCTATCCAATCACCAGCAAAGGCTCAGCCCAAGCAGGCACAGGCTCAGAGAAGTAACAGCCATGCAGCACAGACTAATGGGACAGAGGCTCCATGCCCAGAGGGTGGCCTTCAGGGAGCTTGGGCAGGTGCTTGGAGGTAGTGGGCACACACCCTGCAGGCCTGCGTGGCACTGGGGCCCGCTGCTCTCCCCACTTGCCCGCTAACCCTGGCCAGGGCGCTCTGAGGAGGAGTGGCGGTCCGTGGTGTCTCAGTTGGAGGCTGGGCCCTCGGGGCTGAGGCTGGAGGTGTGTGGAAGGCAGCGTTTGCTCTGCCGTTTCTTCACTATCCCAGCCTTAGAGGCGATTTCAAACATGGCCTCCGCCTTCCTGACACCCTGCCGGGGGCAGGTGGAGTCTCATTCCTTCCCCTGAACACGGGCCGCCTAGCCAGTGACTGACTTTTAATCAACAGAATCAGGCGGCGAGATGTGGGATTCAGGCTAGAAAAGGTGTCAGCTTCCGCCTGGCCCCGGGGACACGAGCACTGGGAACAGCGGCCACACAGGGAGGAAGCCCTGGCCGGCCACTGGCCGTGCAAGTGGGGACCCTCCACACTGGCCCCAGCCTCTGCCACTCCAAGTGCAACTGCAAGGGAAACCCTGAGAGAGAACCACCCGGGGCCTGGAAGGGCGATCAGAGGAGCATGGTCCTTTCAGGCCCACGAGGATCGGGATGACCCAACATGCAAGGACAGATGACATGGGGAAGGCCCCCCAGATGTCCCTCTCCTCGTCTCTGTCCCTCTCTGTGAGGCACCAGTGGGTCTTCTTCCCCCTAGACCACGCATGTCAAACTCAAAGGCTAACATGGGCCAAATAAATGAGGCATGCGGCCCACCCGCCGTGAGTTTGACATGCTTGCCCTAGACCGTGGGGTGCTGTGGGCCCGGGAGGACAGCAGGCTTGGCCCGGGACAGGCAACAGGAACATGGCCCTCCCCAGCCCAGCATCCTCTGGGACAGGGCCCCCTAGGGAGCAGGGGGGCGTCACCTGCATGTTGGGGACCACCAGGTGCTTGGAGAGCTCGGTCCTGCTGTCGATGAGGCTGTTCCAGTCCAGCAGGTCCAGGGTGCTGTGGGAAACGGGCGGTCAGCGGAGTAACGGCAGCAGCTAGGGTCTGTTTGGACGCCTAGATGCCAAACCAGCTAAAAGAGCACCCCCATACCCAGTCCCTGCAGAACCCGCCTCAGTGTTCATTTTCAAAAGTCGGGTAAAATATAAACGTCATTCTCTGTTAAAAAATGAAAACTGCCGAAAATGGTTTGGCTCAGAGGATGGAGTGTCAGCCTGTGGACTGAAAAGTCCCAGGTTTAATTTTGGTCAAGGGCACGTACCTTGGTTGCGGGCACATCCCCAGTAGGGGGTGTGCAAGAGGCAGCTGATAGATGTCTCTCTCTCATTGATGTTTCTAGCTCTCTATCCCTCTCCCTACCTCTCTGTTTAAAAAAAAAAAAAAAAAAAAAAAAAAAAAAGCCAAGCCGGTTTTGGCTCAGTGGATAGAGTGTCGGTCTGCAGACTGAAGGGTCCCAGGTTCAATTCCAGTCAAGGGCATGTACCTTGGTTGCGGGCACATCCTCAGTAGGGGGCATGCAAGAGGCAGCTGATTGATGTTTTTCATCGATGTTTCTAGTTCTCTATCCCTCCCTTCCTCTCTGTAAAAAAATCAATAAAATATATTTTTTTAAAAAATGGAAACCAATAATGGCCAGCGTGGCTCAGTTGGAGTGTCGTTCTGTGCACCGAAGAGTCGCAGGTTCCGCTTCCTGCCAGGGCACGTACCCAGGTTGTGGGTTTGATCTCCAGTCGGGGTGTGAACTCATTGATGTTTCTTCCCCTCCATCCCCCACTTCCTCTCTAAAAACAATGAAAAAATATCCTCAGATGAGGATAAAAACAAAACAAAACAAAACATGAATGGCAGCAGCAGCTCTGAAAACGGGGGTTTGCACCAGGACCCCCCAGTGAGCTCAGTCCCAGCCCCTAATGATGAAGCCCGGGCCCCGAGGGGCTCAGCTGCCCTGGCCCTTCACCTGCCAGCCTGCGGGCCGGGGCGGGCTGTCTGCCTGATCACTGCAGCCACGGAGCCTGTGCCCGAGCTGCCGGCCCTCCAGCATGGCTCCCGGCTGCCTGTCAGCTCCCATCCTGCGCATCTCAGGGCAGCAGTGTCTTTGGCGCCATCACCCCAAGGCCCACCGACTTGAGGGGTGGGGGTGACCAGGATCGGGAGAGGCTGCTGGGACTCGGCTGGAACCACGCCTGACGGGGTAGATGCCGCCACCTCGAGCAGGCGCTGCTCTTACCCGGACACGCCCAGGGTCTCTGCTCTGAACCAGTCCTCGATCTCCTTCCGGGAGGCAATGCCCATCTTCGCCACGCTTTCCTGGAAGGAGGGAGGAGGTGTCCGTCCCCAGGACCCCTGGCCCTGCTCACCCCCATTCAGTGTCTCCCGCCTGTCGCTTTGTGATCTATTCTGACGTGGTTACACTGTTACTTCCCGCTGTGTTTCTGCTCCACAGCTGGGTTCATCCCTGGGGGTTCCAGATGCCCCTTTCCTGTCCCTGCAGCCCCAGAGTTCCGCTACCTGCAGGGCCAGCCCTCCGCCCTCCTGTCCAGTGTGACCTCAGCCTCCAGTCCGATTCCTTCCCCACCAAACCCCGGCAGCTTTAGGGGGGGCTGCGGGTCCTGGAGCAGCAGTTCGGGGAACCCACCTTAGACACGGCCTGGCCAGTTTCTCCTGGCAGGTCCCCGCCCCAGCCCCACAGTGTCCCTCCATCCTCTCACACCAGCAGGGAGGGCTGCCCACCTGCAGTGCCACCACCTCCAGCTTTGTGTCCATGGCATCCAGCCCGGCCTTCCCTTGCTCGGCAGCCATTTGGTGAAAGAACCGTCTCCACTTGGTCAGCACGTCCGAGAACTGCAGCTGCAGATGCGGGCCTGAGCTCCCGGCCCCCAGGACCCTCATGCGGCCCCAGGGACCACCCCCCTCCCACCCCACCGGTGTGCCTGGCTCCCAGCCCCAAGGTACTGGCACATGAGCTTTCCACCGAGTGCTCCCAGTAGCCCGCAGTCCCTGCCAACTCTCTCTGCACGTGGAAGGTTCCAGCACTTACCAGAAACTGGGGTCTCCCCAGCGCCGTGAGCTTGATGGCCGAGAAGCCGTCGTTGCTGGCTCCACCTGGGGAAGCCGCAGGAGGAGCACTCAGGCCCCGGAGAGGGGAGGGAGGGGGCCGGGAGCTGTGCTCGCTCAGAAGCAGAGGGCACACAGATCCTCCAAACGCACCTCCCCGTGGGGACAGTGGCTCATTTGCGTTGGCCATGTGGGTCAGGAAGGCGTGGGGAGGCCTGCCCCTTCCTACATAGTCCTGATGGTCACCCCTCTCTCCCTGCTGCTTCCTCTCCTCTCCCCGGCCATCAGCATCCAGGCTGTCCACGGCGGGCACACACACACATACACACACGCACTCGCAGAGCAGAAAGCAGGCTGGAGCGTGGAAGGGGCTCGGACTCAGTCACTCCATCTGTATCTGGCTTATGGCTTCCAGGGTGCGACTTTGCTGCTGTGGGAGCCCCCTGTCTGTCTGCTCCCGGGCAGAGGGGGCAGGGAGGCAAACAGGTTCCCCCGGCACTGGGCACTGGACGGCCAAGTATCTGCCTGACCGGCCAGGGTCTCCCCATCACCACTCGCAGAAGACTGTTCTGATCCTTGCCTGTCGAAACGTGGGGACCCGCTTTCCCGTCATCCCGGGAGGCTGCTGAGGATGTCCAGGGGCTGGCACTGTGGCCTGGCACGTTTCTAACCACCACAGGGCACGGAGGCCTCAGCGACCCGCTGGGCGGGAGGAGGAGGTGGGCACGCCATCCTCCCCGAACAGCGCGGCCCTCGCAAACCCGAGCACCTCGTGTGCCCAGCGCCTTGCCCCTGCCACACCTGCCCTCCCCCCCCCCCCGAAAGCCTTCCCAGAGGTCCACACGGGCACCTGGTGCCCGGGAGAGGGGAGGGAGGCATCTGGACGTAGGCACGACCCCAGCGTGACTTCAGCCTGGCCTGTGGCTCCCCCTGGTCACTCCAGGTTACCCTCACAACAGTCAGGGCCGCCCAGACAGAGGGGAAGCCCTGAGCGCGTGCTCCAGCCCGGCCCCCCACGCACGCACGGTCCCACGTGCCACCGGCTGCCGGGCCGGGCCTGGCAGGGGGACCCACCTGAGGCCTCGATGCAGCGCAGGAACGTCTCCATGTGGCCGTCGCACTTGGCTTCGCTGTCGTAGAAGTAGGTGCGGGCGCTGACGACGCCGTCCCTGCGGTCGCTGAAGGCCTGGTGGGCCTGGTACTGCTTCTCCCGCTTGCTGGTGCCTGCAGACGGCGGCCCGAGCACTCACCGGCCCGGCACCCGCCCCCACCTCGCTCCCGGCACCCCAGATGCCCTGACCCCCTCCCTGCCCCGTGCTCCAGGCTGTTTGCCAGTCCCCAAGTCACCTGACCCCGTACCCACTGCTCCTCCCTGGAAGGGCCCTCGTCACATGGCAGACCTGGCCAGGGAGGCAGAACCCAGACCAACGGAGGGCCGGGAGGCGGCTGCGTCAGCTACTCAGAGCCGCGGCCTGGGCGGGCGCCCGTGGACGTGGGTCGGAACTCAGCACTGACCTTTGCCCCCGGGGCTGGCTATGCCCCCGGTCCGGGTGGCAGCCGTGGTGGGTGGGGGAGCAGGGGGGTGGCGGGGAGAGCAGTTGTTGGTGAGCAGCCCCCTCTTACCTCCGTCCTTCTTCTCCGCCGCTGAAGTGCAGGACCTTAAGGGAAGGAAGAGGGCAAGGGTCAAGGTCATGCCACCCCAGGCACAACTGACAAGGGTGAAGCCCTCGGGGGGAGAGAAAAGGAGGCTGAGCCCGGAACCTGACCTGAAAGCTGTGCGAGGGCCGGGTGAGCCAGGTTAGGCGAGAGGGACTCAGCTGCCCCCCCACCCAACCCACCCAGGCCTCCAGTGACCCCCCCTGAGCTGGGAGGGAAGCAGCCTCGCTCGGACTTAGCCCACCAGGCCTGCCCCTGCAGAAGCCGAGGTTCCCCCAAGGATGGAGCCCCTCCAAGCCTGAAGGGGAAGCTGTGGGCACAGCCCAGAGCGCAGAGGGAGTCCCTGCAGGAGGCCTCGCTCTGCAACCATTCCAGAGAAAAGGCAGGCCTGGGGGTCAGCCCGGGCTGATGGGAAACGAAGGCAGGCAGCCGCCAGCGAAACAAAATTCCCAAACCGATGAGGGGGGGCCCCTGGCTTCCCCCCGCCTGACCCTTCCTCCTTGGGGCACCTCCAACCCCTGGGGCCCAAGACTGGCCTCCTGCTCCCCCATCTTTAGCCACCACAGCACCCCGCTTCTCTCTTGCCCCTTAGGACTTATCTTCCGAGCAGCGACCCAAATGTTTCTTTGAAAGTGAGAACCCTCCCATCATACCTGGACAGCACCCCCAGCGCTCGGGAGGGCAGGACAGTGAGGCCAGCCCTCAGCCTGGCCACCCCCACCCCGACTAGCGCCCGCCACACTGGCTGCTGCAGTCTCCCCTCACCCCCCAACAGGCCGTGCTCCCACTGGCCCTCTCCAGCCCTGCCCCCTCCTCCCCAGCATCACAGTGGCCACCGTCCTCCTCCTCACAGCGGTGTGGGGTCCTCGGCAGGAGGCTCAGTCTTCAGATGAAAGGGCCCGGGGCTGGCACCCCCGCACTGTACCACCCGATATGTATTGAAGCCTCTAAGCCAGTTACCACAGAGAGGGCTCAGCCGCAGCCCCGAAGTCCTCCATGGCCTCCTGCGTCCTCAGACCCCAGCGCTGCCCACGCCCCCAGGGAAGGGGCAGGGACTCCCTGCAGGGGTACCCTAGGCCACGGGAAACCGGGGAAGCTGCCGACAAGGGCCTGCACCTGTGGTGGTGGCCTCACACGTGCTGAGAGCCATGGCACCTTTACCTCACTGCCCCAAGCAAGCCCCCCAGGGCCTGAATCTGGGACCTGGGACAGATGCCGAGGGCAGGACCCAGGAGGCCACAGCCTGGGGACAAGAGAGGGAGCTACGCCTGCAGTCACTGCTCCGGCCACCCCACGCCAACCGGAAGCAAATGCTTCATGTAACGGAAGGAAGAGGGTGAGCTATGTGACCATGTCAGCCCCACATACGACATCCCTGCGGGAACAAGGAGCTCCCACCTCACCCCACCCCCCCTGAGGCCCCTGGGCAAGGGCCCCTACAAGACCAGCCCCAGGCCCTCCAAGGTGTGGCCCAGGTACAACAGGCAAAAGCCATCCATTCCAGGGAGGTGCGCCATGGGTGTGCCCTCAGGCAGGGCCTGGTGAGCTAGGGCAGCAGCTGGCTCCGTAGCCAGAGTCCACGGTTCAGAGAAGGTAAGTGTTAACCACGGCAACCTGTCTACGAGGCAGGAACCATTACCTGTATCTAACGGTCTCCAGGCTGGGAGGACTCCCCCTTTCTCCCTCCCAGCATGCTCAGCGGCAGGAGAGCCTGGGAGGTCATGGTTATTTCCACCCCCGAGACACGCTGTGCACACTTATCCCAGGGAGCTGCCCCCACTCTGGGGACCAAAGCTGAGGAAGCCTCCAGCCAGCCCTGGGT
Source organism: Lasiurus borealis (assembly GCA_004026805.1). Classification (NCBI taxonomy): domain Eukaryota; kingdom Metazoa; phylum Chordata; class Mammalia; order Chiroptera; family Vespertilionidae; genus Lasiurus; species Lasiurus borealis. Next base: position 2,332 of record PVJN01036617.1, on the reverse strand, counting down.
CTGCAGACACAGGGCAGACACGCCTGACCTCACACTGTCCCCAGGATGGGGGGGGGGGTCCCCATCACAGCCGACCGCTGGCCCCTTCCCCCTTCTCCATGGCTTCTGCCTCCCGGGGAGACCCTCTGGGGTCCTCTCCTCGAGTCGGGGCCTGGCCTCTGCCTGCCAACAAGGGCTCTGGGAAACTACCCACCCCCTCCCCTGATGGCTCCTGTCTCCCACCTCCCGCTCCCTGCCCCGCAGCTGCTGCCACACTTCCTGTGCCTTGAACAGTTATGCCCAAGGCAGGCCCAGCGATCCCGCCTGCAGCCTTCCTCTGGGTAGTGGCCTCCACCTCACTCCACGGTGGGCTGTGGGCACGTTAGCCACCCCAGCACCCTGTACCCACAGCACCCTGTACCCACTGCTCCCTGTGCCCACAGCACCCTGTACCCACAGCACCCTGTACCCACAGCACCCTGTGCCCACTGCTCCCTGTACCCACAGCACCCTGTGCCCACTGCTCCCTGTACCCACTGCTCCCTGTACCCACAGCTCCCTGTACCCACAGCTCCCTGTACCCACTGCTCCCTGTACCCACTGCTCCCTGTACCCACTGCTCCCTGTACCCACAGCTCCCTGTACCCACAGCTCCCTGTACCCACTGCTCCTCCCTGGAAGAACCCTAGTCACAGGGCAGAGCCCTAGTCACAAGAGCCTTTCCTAGCTGGGACCATCCTGTCAGCCAGACAGGCACCCTGACGGTGCACACCTCAGCCCAGGCCCCTCCGAGGGCACAAGCCCTTGGCACATGCCGCTGGCGTGGCTGGCAGGCACCCTGTCAGGATGAGCAGGGACCACCACTCACATACCAGAGCCCACCAGGCGGTGCTCCCAGGGAGCAGTCCCAGGGCACAGCCCTCTGCCCCAGGGCAGGGCCGTGCAGGGAGGAAGCCAGGCACCCCACCCCTCGCCTCCCCCGGGAAAGGAGTCTTTTCACACGGGAGGGAGGAAATCCCACAGTGAAACCATCCAGCCCTCACCCGGGCCCAGCGGGACACAGAGCCCATTCCTTAGTCAGCAGGCAGCCACAGCACCCCCCCCCCCCGAAACAGAGGGGGTGCTCAGCTGGAGAACCCCGCCTTCAAGACAGCGAATCACCAGGCAGGGGCTGGGCTCCCGGGGCCAATTGGCTGCGAGGCTTGGACATTCTGTTCCCAGGACAGGAGCCTCATGTGACTCCTTTCCCTCCGCTCCCCTCCCCACCCCTCCCCTCCCCCTGTGCCAGGGCAAACACCGCAGCCTGACACGGGCAGGTTATGCAGCAGGCCTGGCCCCAGCCTCGGGGTCAGTCGGGCACCACCGCCGTCAGCACTTGGGACGCCGGATTAAATGAGGGCCGGGCGTGGATGGGTGCAGGCAGCGGCACGGAAACCTGGCATTTTGCAAAGGAAGGGCAGGTCTTGCCTATACTTCCCCCGAGGCCACCACGCCAGGAAGCGGAGGGTGACCTAATTCTGACTCAGCGGGCTGGCTCAGGACGTGCCCGTGTTTCCGCACTCTCTGCCCAGAGAGCTCCCCGGGCAGCAAGCTGGTGGCCTCGGGAGGAACCGGGGCGGCTTGCTAACCATTCCTGGCCACACACCCCCTTCCCCGCTGAGGCCTGGGCAGAGCGGGGAGGCTCCGCACCAGGGCAGGCACTTGGTGTGTAACCAAGGGGCAGCCCCGCTCTCCGCCTGGAGAAGCCACTCGGCGTGCATGCCACAGCTACCCAACTCTGCCCTCCGAGGGCGAAAGCGGTTTGAATTTCATGTGATTTTCACGTGTCACAAAAGGCTATTCTCGCTTTGATTTGTTTCAACCATTGGGAAGCGCAAAAGCCGATGTCCTCAGCTTGCAGGCGGTACAAACCCAGGCAGAGAGTGGGTGGGCTGGGCTGTGGTCAGAGCGTGCCAACCCTTCTTCTCCAAGTGCCTCCGGCCTCGTGCACACCCAGCCTCCCGGGAAAGCCCAGGGCTGTAATCCGCACGAGGCAAAAGTGCCAGAACCCCAGGCTGAGGTCCCCGGGGGATCAGGAGGGCTTCCGGGAATCGGGAGGCTGACCCAGCAGCTCTCCTGGTCCTGGCCTCCTCCCAGCCTGGACCTTGGCCCAGCCCCCCGGCCGCCCCGGGCGCTCTGGGGTTACCACCAGATGCCAGGCAGGCCTTACTCCATCTCCTGGCGCTCCGCCTCCTCTTGGCTCAGGTCCTCCTCCACTCCGTAGTCCAGGATGGAGCCCACGCCAAAGGCCCGGTTATGCCGGATGAGGGGCTGGATGGCCTCCTGGTCCTCGCCGGCCACAAACTGCCCGTAA